>CAJQZM010041805.1:5843-29791 GCA_907164665.1 Colias nastes | reverse complement strand
GAAAACGGGGCCTCTCAGGCCCCGTTTTCACGTTCCAGCCCCGCAAGAAACATGCGTACGACCTTGCGGAGATATTCCGTCTGACCTTCCCAGTATTGCTTGGTGCGGCAATGGCTCAGCTCGCAAAGCACGGATGTCGCCAGAGCGCTGCCAAACAGCATGTCCGATGCTTCCTCCACATCGCCAATGACAAGACTGCCATCCTCAACGAGGCGTTCCAGCCAGACGCGCAAGGGAAACGGACCGGCCGCACTTGAAAAGAATTCGCGTACGAAGCGGCTGACTTCGGGATTACGCGAGACCTCGGCAATCACCACCCGTATGAGGCTCAGACGTTTTTCCGCCATCATGGCGACCGACAGGGCTTCGAGCCCGTAAACCAGACGGTCCTCGACCGTGTCACCCAGAAGTTCGAGATCGCGCATCCCCGACAGCAATAATCTGTCACGAAGCAGAAGCTCGACCATTTCCTGTTTCGATGCAAACATGTGGTAGAGCGTCTTCTTCGACATGTTCGAGCATTGCGCGATACGGTCCATCGAAGCGCCCGAATAACCATATTGCTGCAGAACAATTTCTGCTGCGTCGAAAATTCTTTCTCGTCGTTCGGTCTCGCACAGCACGGGTGGACGCCCGCAATGCTTGCGCATCAGAGCAGGTTCACGGTCAGAAACAGACGATCTGAGGGGTGGGGGTGTTGTTGACATCGTGTTGCGAAAAACCGCTCCGGGGCTGCTTCAGGTCCGTTGACCAGGGTTCGGAAACCGTATAGTTCCCTATGCATGAGAAACTCAAGGGTTTCCGAAACCTTTTTTGGCGCGAGCGCAAGGTTTCCGGTTACCCTTCTTGCACATCGGTAATTTTGGATAGCGCCAGCATGCGAGCATCTTCGTTCTACTCGTTCCGTTCGCCTTGGAGCCTCAAGGCAACGACGAGCCTTTCCCTGCGCCTTATCCCTTTGGCTCTCCTGACACTCGACCTGTCAGGCTGTAAGCACAAGGGTGCCGCGCCTACGCCTCCGCCGCAGACCGTGGGCATCTATACGGTCCATCCTCACCCGCTGAAGACGAGCACATCGCTCCCCGGTCGTGTCGAGGCATTCGAGCAGGCACAGGTCCGCCCGCAGGTCGGTGGCGTCATCCTCAAACGCACCTTCGAGCAGGGAACGGACGTCAAGGCGGGTCAGCTGCTGTACGTGATCAACCCGGCGCCGTTCAAGGCAACCTACGACCAGGCAAAGGCGCAGCTTCTGCATGCCCAGGCCGCTGCGTTGAGCATCCGCGCCCAGCTGGAGCGTTATCGCCCGCTTGCTGCGGCTCATGCTGTCAGCAAACAGGACTACGACAATACGCTTTCATCCGCCCGTCAGGCGGAAGCCGACATTGCCCAGGCCAAGGCGAATGTTGACAGCGCTGCCGTCAATCTGGACTGGACGCAGGTTCGCTCGCCCATCGACGGGCGCATCGGCCGTATGCTCGTCACGCCCGGTACGCTCGTGACCGCCGGTCAGACCAACGCGATTGCAACCGTGACGCGTATGGACCCGATTTATGTCGACGTTAATCTCGCCACATCGGACATGTTGCGGCTGCGTCGCGAGTTTGCCAGCGGCAAGCTCGAAAAGGTCTCTGGCAACGCGGCTGCGGTCGAGCTGACACTCGAAGACGGTAGCCAGTACGATAAATCCGGTCAGCTTCGCCTGACAGAAGTCACAGTCGACCCCGCCACGGGGACGATGGTCGTTCGTGCCGAGTTCCCCAATCCGGACCGTCTGCTCATGCCGGGCATGTATGTCCATGCCGAGGTGGCTGAAGGGATCGACCCCAACGCCATCACAATTCCGCAGCCTGCCTTGCAGCGCGATTCCAAGGGCGATCCTTTCGTCTACGCACTCGATGGCGACAACAAGGTTACGATGCGCTTCGTGCAGCTCGATCGCGCGCTCGATGGCGACTGGGTCGTTATGGGTGGCCTGAACAACGGTGACAGGATCATCGTCGAAGGGCTGCAAAAAGCGCACCCGGGTGCCGTCGTGAAGCCTGTCGAGAAAACGTCCGACGGCAAGTCAGATAACGCCCAGCCCGCGCACGCAGGATAAGAGCTCTTCATGTCCCGTTTTTTCATCGACAGACCGATCTTTGCCTGGGTCATCGGGCTGATCATCATGCTTGTGGGTGGCGTGTCCATCTTCAGCATGCCGATTGCACAATACCCGTCGATTGCACCGCCGCAGATCGCGATCACGGTCGACTACCCCGGTGCGTCGGCTGAAACGGTCAATAACACGACTGTCCGCCCGATCCTGCAGCAGATGTTCGGCCTCGATCATCTCGAATATCTTTCGGCGTCTTCCTATGGCAGCGGCCATATGGAAATCGACCTGACCTTCGCACAGGGCACGAACCCTGACATTGCGCAGGTTCAGGTGCAGAACAAACTTCAGCTCGCCCAGCCCCGCCTGCCGACGGAAGTCGTCAATCAGGGTCTGAGCGTGACGAAGGCCGTGAAGAACTTCATGCTCGTGATCGCCTTCATCTCGACCGATAGCAGCATGTCCGGTCAGGATATCGCCGATTATGTGGCATCGAACGTGTCCGATCCGCTGTCGCGCGTGTCCGGCGTGGGCGATCACACGCTGTTCGGTTCCGAATACGCCATGCGTATCTGGATGGACCCCAATAAACTGTACAAATACGCGCTCAATGTGAGCGATGTGCAAACTGCCATCCAGCAGCAGAATATCCAGGTGTCTTCCGGTGAGCTTGGCGGTCTGCCGGCGACCAAGGAAATCGGCTTCGACGCCACCATCATCGGCCCGACCCGCCTGAGCGAGCCCGAGCAGTTCAAGAAGATCGTGCTCAAGGTCCAGCAGGATGGCTCGCAGGTTCATCTGAGCGATGTGGCGCGCGTCGAACTCGGTGCGCAGAACTACAATCTGACGTCGTTCTACAACAATCTGCCGACAGTCGGTATGGCGCTCAAGCTCGCGCCGGGCGCCAACCAGCTGACGACCGAAACGGCCGTTCGTGCAAAGATTGCCGAGCTGGAGAAGTTCTATCCGCAGGGCCTGAAGACGGTTTATCCGCTGGATACCGAGCCTTTCATTACCCTGTCGATCAAGGAAGTGGTGATCACACTGGTCGAGGCTATCGCGCTCGTCTTCGTGGTCATGCTCATCTTCCTGCAGAATTTCCGTGCAACGCTCATTCCGACGATTGCCGTTCCCGTTGTGCTTCTGGGTACGTTCGGCGTGCTTGCGGCCCTCGGTTTCTCGATCAACACGCTTACCATGCTGGCCATGGTGCTTGCCGTCGGTCTGCTCGTCGATGATGCCATCGTCGTGGTGGAAAACGTCGAACGCGTGATGAGCGAGAAGGGGCTTTCTCCCAAAGAGGCGTCCCGCCAGTCCATGGATGAAATCACGGGCGCTCTGGTTGGCATCGTGCTGGTCCTGACCGCCGTGTTCCTGCCTATGGCGGCGTTCAGCGGCTCGACCGGTGTGATCTATCGCCAGTTCTCCATCACGATTGTCGCCGCCATGTGGCTGTCGGTCCTCGTCGCAACGGTCATGACGCCCGCACTCTGCGGCTCCATGCTCAAGCCGACGCACAAGGAGCACAAGACGGGCCCGATTGCGTGGTTCAACCGCAATTTCGATCGTATGACCAATGGCTATCTGCGCGGCGTCAAGCTCCTCATCCGCAGCCGTCTTGTCAGCATGCTCATCTTCGCCGTGTTCGCTATCGGCGCGGTCTTCCTGTTCCTGCGCGTGCCAGGAGGCTTCCTGCCTGAGGAAGATCAGGGAATCATCTTCGGTCAGGTGACCATGCGTCCGGGCGCAAATAATGCCCAGACAGCCGCGGTCAATCGCAAGATCACCGATTATGTGATGCATCAGTACGGTGACATCGCGCAGTCCGTCTTTGCCATGAACGGCTTCAACTTCGCCGGTCAGGGCCAGAGCGCAGGCGCCTTCTTCATCCGTCTGAAGCCATGGGATGAGCGTCCGGGCTACAAGAATACCACCATGTCCGTTGCTGGCGCGATCATGAAGCATTTCTGGATGGATCCGGAAGCGATGATCTTCGCCATCAACCCGCCAGCCGTGATGGAACTCGGCAATGCGGCCGGTTTCGATCTTGAGCTTGAGGATAACGGCCATCTGGGCCATCAGGCCCTGCTGAACGCCCGTAATCAGGTTCTGGGCGAAGCCGCGAAAAACCCACGTCTTATGGCGGTTCGCCCCATGGGTCTGGAAGATCAGCCGCAGTTCCATCTCGATATTGATCGCGAGCGCGCCAATGCGCAGGGCGTGACAAATGCCGAAATCAACACCACCATCCAGGGGGCGTTCGGCTCGATCTACGTCAACCAGTTCATGCGTAGCGACCGTGTGAAGCAGGTCTATATCGAAGGCGAGGCCTGGGCGCGCATGACGCCCGAAGACCTCAATAAATGGTACGTCCGCAATACCGCTGGAGACATGGTGCCATTCAACGCCTTCGCCACCGGTAACTGGATTGTCGGACCGCAGAAGGTGGAAGACTATAACGGTCTGAACTCCTTCGAGCTTCAGGGTCAGGGCGCTCCGGGCACCAGCTCCGGTGCGGCCATGCAGGAAATGGAGAAGATCCTGTCCCATCTGCCCAAGGGGATCGGTTACGAATGGACCGGTATTTCCTATGAGCAGGTCGCATCCAGCGGCTCGACGGGTCCTCTCTACGCCCTCGCATCCATCGTGATCCTGCTTTGCCTTGCGGCACTGTATGAAAGCTGGGCAATTCCGTTCTCGGTGCTGATGGTCCTTCCGCTCGGCGTGCTCGGTGCAATCGGCGCCACGCTATGGCGCGGGCTCGATAACGACGTGTATTTCCAGGTCGGACTGCTCACCACGGTGGGTCTGTCGGTCAAGAACGCCATTCTGATCGTGGAATTCGCCAAGGAGTTCTTTGAACAGGGCGATTCACTCGAAGACGCCGTGCTCAAGGCAGGTCGTGAGCGTCTGCGCCCGATCCTGATGACGTCCATCGCTTTCGTCTGCGGCGTGTTCCCGCTGGCAATCGCGACCGGCGCGGGATCGGCGGCACGCGTGGCGATCGGTACCTGCGTGGTTGGCGGCATGCTCTCGGCAACCGTGCTTGCCGTGTATTTCGTCCCGGTATTCTTTGTTGTGATCCTGCGTCTCTTCAAGGTAACCCGCATGAAGGATCGCGTTGACCCCTACGAACACCGCAATGAAGCCGCTCGGGGAGAGGGCGCATGAGCCTCATGACCAAGTCCAGATCGGTGAGCGCCCTCATGGCGTTCACCATGCTCGCCTCGTGCAATCTTGCACCGAAATACGAGCGCCCCACCCAGCCGGTGCAGAACAGCTATCCGGCAGATTCAGGTCGTACGCAGCCCCTCAAGGGTCAGGCCGCGGCGGATATAGGGTGGAAGCATTTCTTCACCGACGCGCGTCTGCGTGCGCTGATCGAGCTTGCACTGAAGAACAACCGCGATCTGCGCAGTCAGGCTGCAGCGATCATGGAAGCGCAGGGCAGCTACGATGTGCAGCATGCCTCGCTGTTTCCGCCTATCGGCGTATCGGGGCAGGGACAGTTTCTCGCTCCGTCCGAAACCGCCGGCTTCTCCTTCGCACCGGGTCTCGGTCGAAGCACCTCGATGCTGCGATACTATGGCTTAGGGATCGGGTTCTCGTCGTATGAGGTCGATCTCTTCGGCCGCATTCGCAATCTGTCCCGCCAGCAGGCCGAAGAACTGCTTGGGTCGCGTATGAATGCGCAATCCGTTCTGATCAGTACGGTCTCGCAGGTTGCCAATACCTATCTGCAATGGCTGGCCGACCGTGAACTCGTTCGCGTGACCAATCAGACCCTGACGTCGCAGAGCGATACGCTCAGACTGACACAGATGAAATACGATCACGGCGAGGCCGATGCCCTGACGCTGGCCCAGACCCAGACCCAGGTCGAACAGGCAGCAAGCAACAAGGCGCAGTACGAACGCCAGATGGCGCAGGACGAGCATCAGCTCCAGCTTCTGGTCGGCGTCCCTCTGCCCGACACCCTGCCTCCACCGCAGCCCTTCGGCGCACAGACATTGCTGAGCGATCTGCCGGCTGGTCTGCCGTCGGACCTGATTGCGCAAAGGCCGGATATCCAAACCGAAGAGCATAAGCTGATGGGGGCCAATGCCAATATCGGTGCCGCACGCGCTGCTTTCTTCCCCAAGGTAACGCTCACAGCGCAGGAAGGCGTCAGCTCGCTCCAGTTCAGGCATCTGTTCACGCCGGGTGCGCAGACATGGTCGGTTTCGCCCAATATCGAGCTGCCTATTTTCACCTGGGGCCAGAATGAGGGGAACCTCAAGGTCAGCAAGGCACGGCGTCTGGCGCAAATCGCCACTTATGAGAAAACGGTTCAGACCGCGTTCAAGGAAGTGTCGGATGCCCTGACGGCGCGTGAGACCTATCTCGCGCAGGATGCACATATGAAGGGTCTGGTGCAGTCGTCGAAGCAGGCCTATGACCTTGCCATGATGCGCTACAATACGGGTATCGATCCCTATCTCACGACGCTTACCCAGCAGCGCAGCCTCTATGACGCTCAACAAAGCCTGATCGTCGTGCAATTGGCGCGTTACCAGAATCTGGTAACGCTCTATCGGGCCCTTGGAGGCGGCTGGAGCGCGTCGGATGTCGCCGCAAGTGCAGCTCTGCCTTCAACCCCAGGAAAAGGCTGACACAGGAAACCACCGGATGAGACAGTCCATACTATACCGCTCCATGTTCTGCGCTCTCGGGATCGGGGTCGTCATGACCCCGGTACTCGCAGCTGCGCAGGATGATGATGACGGCAAGAAGAAGCCGGATATGCATCAGCTTGCCCGCTCATCGGCCCTGCCGAAGGCCGAAGCCGATTTCTCGATGTTCAAATATCGTCCTGCTGGCGACAAGGTAACCGAACAGCCGGATGCCAACCGCATTCTGTTCAAGCGCCCGGACGGCACGCCGGATGGCTACGCACAGCGTCGTGGCAATGCGATCATCTATTACGATCGCTACGGCAAGGTCTCGCACGTTCAGCCGCTGGACGACTGAACGGACCAGTAACCCGTCATGGAGCAGGAAGCCTTCGAATGCAGGCTTTCCGTTCGATGTCGGGTTTATTATTTAATTTATTGTCCAGCCAAGTTTTGTCGCGGACTGCGCGTGTTAAGCGCCTAATATTGCGCACCATGTCAGAGATTCTCAGGTCCATCGCGGCACGAACGCTCCGCAAGCCCCCTTATGGTCCGACCCGGTCCATACCCCTGTGGCGAGGCGCTTTCCTCTTCCTCGCGACAATCGGTTTCATGCCGACCGGTCACGCGGAGAGTTTTCATGAGGCGATCCAGCTTGCCTGGGATCGCGATCCGGCCAACACATCCTACTCCATCGATGCCACGGCCTCACACAAAAATGCGCGGGCCGCCCAGTCGTGGTTCCCCGAAGGCCCGATCATCGCCGGACAGTATCTCGACGATCATTTCATCGGCACCAATCTTGGCTACACGACCTATCAGGGCAGCATCAGTCTGCCCCTGTGGCTGCCGGGACAGGGTACCGCGACGGTAAAGAATGCCCTCGCTGACGAGGAAGTGGCAAAAGCCCGCATCAAGGTCCAGCACCTTCTCAGCGCCGTACGCCTGCTCGATCTGGCCAGCAGCGCCACGCTTTTGCAAAAAAAAATCGGCAATCTGCGGGCGACAAGCGATCTGCTCGAACGCGTTGTTCAAAGCTCGCATCAGGGCCTGCGCGCCGGGGAAATCGCGGCAGCCGATTTCGATGCAGTTGTCGGCGAAAAAGCGGATTTCGATGCCCAGATCGCGCAGTCCGAACAGGCGCTCGAGAATGCCCGCGCCGAACTGGAAGCCCTGACGGGCACGGATGAAATTCCGGATATCCTCTCACTCGACGGACGCATGCTGCGAACACAGAACCTGAGCCTCGACCCGGCGCGCGATCCACGTATCGAAATGGCTGCTGCCGTATCGCGCAGTGCCAAGGCGGCCTATACGCTCGCCCGCCATTCCTACATGCCCAATCCCCAACTCGGTGTGCAGGTTGTCAAACAGGGGCAGTACGGCAGTCCGTGGGACACGCAGGTCGGTGTGCAGTTCTCCATGGCGCTCCCTAGCGAGGCCAGAAACACGCCTATCGTCATGAAAGAGGTCAAGGCCATGGGCGCCGCAGAGCGCGACGCCATTCTCGCCCAGCGCAAGGTCAAAACCGAATATCGTCAGACACGCGCCAGTCTCAGTTCCGCCCTGACCATGCTCCGTAGCGCGTCCTCCGCCCGCCACGCTCTCGATTCACGCGCCCATGACCTCGAACACGCCTGGAGTGTGGGCGAGACACCGGTCATCGAATATCTGCGTGCGCGGCGCGCGGCTCTCGAAGCCGGACAGAGAAGCGCCGAAGCTGACGTCATTTGGCACGCGGCAATGATAAGAATGAGCCTGATGGCCGGGAACTACCCATGATATATCGCTCTGTCCTCAGGCCTCGGCCCGCACACATCGCAACCCTGCTTGCCTGTGCGGTTCTCTCCTCAAGCGTTTTTCTCCCTGGTCCCGCTTTTGCCCAGATGGGCGGCAGCTGGCCGAAAGCGCCCATCGTGATTTCGCGCGAGGCGCTCTCGCATGAGAATATCCACACGGCCATCACCAAAGCTGGCGCACTGCCACCCCATGTCGATGTTCCAGCCTATATCGATCAGGATGACAGACGCAGTGCACGCATTCATCCGGTAGGGCAGGGACGTGTTCAGACTGTTCTGGTCACGCCGGGTGAGGTTGTGAGCAAGGGTCAGGTGTTGTTCACCTATGACGATTTCAGTCTCAGCGATGCGCATCAGCGCCTGCTCTCGGCCGAGGCCGCCCTGCAACAGGCCAAGGCCCTGCGTGACGATGCACGCCTCTCCTATGACAGGGCGCGCTCCCTCCAGGGGGGCGCGGTGTCACAGGGCGAAGCACAGCGACGGCGTTCGCGATTGCAGGATGCCGAGGGCACGGTCAAACGCAGCCAGGCGATTGTCCAGAACGAGCGTGAGCGCCTCGCCCGTTTTTCCTCATCGTCAGAGAAAACCGAGGGGCTTCATTCCTCCGTTATTTCCCCCATCGACGGGATCGTAAACAGGATAACGGTAGGCGTGGGGGAGGAAGTATCGGGACGTGCTGCCCCTGCCGTTGAAATTGACGATCTTTCCCATGTCTGGGTGGTTTCGCAGGTCGGTGAGCAACAGGCGACCCATTTGAGTCGGGGCGGCCGACAGCTGACATGGCCCGCGCCCGATGCCCAGCCGATCGCATCGCGTATCGATCTGATCGAGGGCAGCGTGGACCCGATGACGCGCCATGTTCTGGTGCGCAGCCTTGTAGAGAACGCAAAACGTCAGCTCAGGCCTGACATGCTGGTCAAGACGAGGCTCTTTTCATCGGAACTGGTTCACGGAACGAGCCTGCCTGCGACGGCAATCCAGACAATCGGCAGCCAGCCCTGCGTTTTCGTTCGTATCGACGATACGCATTACGAGGCCAGAAAGGTCTCGACCGGCCCGGAACTCGACGGGACCATCATCGTCACCAAAGGGCTCAAACCCGGGGAGACTGTCGTGACAGATGGCAGTTTCGTGCTGAAATCCCAGGCACTTCTCGCACCCGAACCCAATCACGGTGAGGGCGGCCAGTAATCATGCGTTTCATGCTCGCCCTTCTCAAGGGGCGCGCCGCCATACTCGGTGCGGTCGTGCTCCTCATGATCGCCGGGATTGCGGACCTGCGCTCGTTGTCGGTCGAACCGGTACCGGATATATCGCCGCGTCAGGTGCTTATCAGCGTCCGGGCTCCCGGTCTGCCGACCGAAGAGGTCGAGCGACTGGTGACCTTCCCCATCGAAACCGTCATGTCCGGTATAGTGGGTGTCGATTCCATGCGCTCGGTGTCGCGCACGGGCGTTTCAGTGCTTTATCTCCAGTTCGACGACGGAACAGACATCTACAGGGCACGCGAGCTGGTGGCGCAGCGTCTCGATCAGGCGCGGGCGGCTGTATCGGTACGCAATATTGCCATCAGCATGGGCCCCATGGCAACCGGCATGGGCGAGATCATGCAGATCCAGATCCATGGCAAGGGTCAGTCTCTGGCGTCGCTCAATCGTATCATGACATGGAACGTGGTGCCGAAGCTGCGCCTCATTCCGGGGGTGATCGACGTCAATATCAATGGTGGTGCGTCGCAGACCTATCAGGTTGCCCTCAACCCCATGGCGCTCAGGCAGTTCCAGGTCTCGGTCTCGGATGTCTTCAACGCTGTCGATCGTGACAACGAGGCTGCGGGTGGCGCATGGATCGAGCATAATGACGAACAGCAGATCATCGTCGGCCGCTCGCTCATAGACAGCCTGCACGAGCTGGGCGAGGTTCAGGTGCGCAGCATGCCCAATGGCGGTGTCGTGCATGTGCGCGATGTCGGCACCGTGCGCGAAGGACGACTGCCCCGTCTGGGCGGCGTCACGCGTGATGGCGAGGGCGAAATCGTCAATGCCGTGATCCTGCTTCAGCAGGGGGCCAATGCCAAAGCCACGCTCGCGCGCATCGAGAAGGCCCTGCCTCAGATCGTCTCGACCCTGCCAGCAGGCGTGAGCCTCGAACCCTATTACAGCCGCGCCACACTAACCGATGTCACCATTCACACCGTCAAGGAAAACCTGCTTCTTGGCGCTCTGCTGGTCTTGATCGTTCTGCTGGTCGTAATAGGCGACTGGCGTGCCTCACTGGTCATTATCTCCGTCATTCCGTTTTCTCTGGTTGCGGCCATGGTTGGCATGCGTCATCTCGGGATTTCAGCCAATCTGCTGAGCCTCGGTGCAATCGATTTCGGCATGGTGGTCGATAGCGCCCTCGTGATTGTCGAAAGCGTTCTGTCCAGTCAGGCAGCAGCCAATGTGCCGCTGACGCGTCGTATCGCCGATACCGTCGCCTCTGTCGCGCGCCCGGTCATTTTCGCCATTCTCATTATCATCATGGTCTATCTGCCGGTACTGACGCTTGAGGGCGTTGAAGGGCGCATGTTCAGGCCCATGGCGCAGACGGTCATTCTCGCTCTCGTCGCATCGCTGATCTATGCGCTGGTTGCAGTACCGGCGTTCTCGGCACTGATCATGAAGATCAAACCTCATGTTGCGCACGGACCGGCGCGCGAGGCAGCAGGCAATAAGATCGATGGGCAGGGTGCAGAACAGAGTGCTGACGAGCATGGTCAGGACAACGCGCTTTCCGGCACCGAACACGATACGTTCTTTATCAGGTTTCTCAGGCGCGGCTTCGCTCCGGCTTCACGCTGGTGCATGGACAACACGCGCAAGGTGATCGCTATCGCCCTTGTTATTCTTGTCGTTTCTCTGGGCCTGACCACGCACCTCGGTGGCGAATTCATTCCCCAGCTTCAGGAGGGCGATCTCATCGTGACCTCCACCCGTCTGCCGGGCATTTCGCTCGATGCCTCGCTACGGTCCATCCAGCAGATCGAGAAAACACTCAGGCAGTTTCCCGATATCAGAATGCTGGTCAGCAACAGCGGTACGTCAGCCATTCCCACCGATCCCCAGGGCGGCGAGCAATCGGATACCTATGTTCTGCTCAAGCCGCGCTCGGAATGGAAAACCGCTACATCGCAGGAGGGGCTGATCAGGGCGTTCGACGCGGCACTGCGCAAGAACAACCCCGGATCGCTCTACTCGTGGAGCCAGCCCATCCAGATGCGTATGGACGATCTGCAATCCGGCGTGCGCTCGCAGATTGCGATTGGCATCTACGGGCCGGACATCGACACGCTCATGCGCCTTGCTGCAGATGCCGCACGTGTGGTCGATAGCGTGCCCGGTGCAGCAGACGTGGCGCCGCAGGATGTCGGGACGATCCCCTATCTTCACATCGATGTGGATCGTACGGCTGCCGCCCGTCTGAACGTCGATACGTCTGAAGTGCTGGACGTTGTGGAGTCCATTGGAGGCCATGTCGGACCGCCCGTCTCGTTGCAGGACGCGCTCATCCCTACCGAAGTGCGCATCATGGCAGAGGCACGGGACGATCTGGCGGATATCAATCTGCTTCCCGTACTCACGCGTGACGATCACACGGTACGTCTCGATCAGGTCGCGGATATCACCCTGCGCGATGGTCCTGCGGCAATCCGGCGCAATCAGGGCGAGCGGCGCATGATGGTCCAGGCCAATGTGCGCGGGCGCGACCTGAGCTCGTTCGTTCAGGAAGCCCAGCAAGCCGTCAAGACACAGATCAAGCTGCCGCCCGGCTATCGCATTGAATGGAGCGGGCAGTTCCGCAATCTCCAGACGGCGGTGGCCCGACTTGAGGTCGTCGTGCCAATCACACTGGTGCTGATCTTCTGTCTGCTGATCCTCGCCCTTGGCGATGTCTGGCTGGCGGCACTCGTCTTCGTCAATCTGCCTTTTGCCGCAACCGGTGGGATCATCGCCCTCTGGGTGCGCGGCATGCCATTCAGTATTTCGGCAGGGATCGGGTTCATCGCCCTGTTCGGCGTAGCCACGCTCAATGGCGTCGTTCTGATCGCCTATATCAGAGACAAGCGCCTGGCCGGGCTCGATGCGATCAAAGCCGCCGTTACCTCGGCACGCGAGCGCTTTCGCCCTGTCATGGCCACAGCGACGGTCGCCTGTCTCGGCTTTTTTCCCATGGCATTTTCAATGAGCGAGGGCGCCGAAGTCGAAAAACCACTGGCCACAGTCGTTATCGGGGGGCTCATCTCGTGCACCGCGCTTACGCTGCTCGTACTTCCCACACTCTATATCAGCCTCTCCGCTTGGCGTGAGAAGAAAGCGCGGCGTCCTGTCGGTGCGACACAGCAGGACTGAAACCACCCCGGCATCACGACGTTGATTTGACAGGCTTCGACATAAATGCCGCAATGACCGACAGGGTCTTGCGGCATTTGCCGTTTCAACGCCGCAAGCCAAGACGGAGATCCACGATGCTATCCTGTGTCGGATATGGCGCGCAGAGCGCTTCAGACAAACTTTCCCCATTCCAGTTCGAACGACGCGATACCGGTCCGGACGATGTCAAAATCGACATTCTCTATTGCGGCGTGTGCCATTCAGACATCCATCAGGCACGCAACGAGTGGCACAACACGATTTACCCCTGCGTTCCCGGACATGAAATCGTGGGGCGCGTAAGCGAAACAGGCGCCTCGGTGTCCCGCTTCAAGGTGGGCGATCTCGTCGGTGTGGGCTGTATGGTCGATTCCTGTCGCGAATGCCCGAGCTGCAAGGAAGGTCTCGAGCAGTATTGCGAAGAGGGCTTTGTCGGCACCTATAACGGCGAAGATCGACAGGGACGTGGTATAACCTTCGGTGGCTATTCGAAAGCCGTTGTCGTCGATCAGGCTTTCGTTCTCAAGGTGCCTGAAAACCTCGATCTCGCCGCGGTAGCGCCGCTTCTGTGCGCAGGCATCACCACCTATTCGCCGCTCAAGCACTGGAAGGTCGGGCCGGGTCAGCGCGTGGGTGTTGTCGGCCTGGGTGGACTTGGCCATATGGCCGTGAAATTCGCGCGCGCTTTCGGGGCGGAAGTGGTGCTCTTCACCACATCGCAGAACAAGGTTGCGGACGGTATTCGTCTCGGCGCCCATGAGGTCGTGCTGTCGAAAGATGCAGACGCGATGGCCCGTGAAGCCGGCCGGTTCGATTTCATTCTCGATGCCGTTGCGGCAGAGCACGATATCAATACGTATCTCAATCTGCTCAAGCGCGATGGCACACTGGTTCAGGTCGGTGCCCCCGAACAACCACTACCCGTTGCGGTGTTCAGCCTCATCATGAAGCGCCGTAACTTTGCGGGCTCGCTGATCGGCGGCATCGCCGAGACACAGGAAATGCTCGATTTCTGCGGCGAACACGGCATCACGGCCGATATCGAGATGATCGCCATGGACGAGATCGAACATGCTTATGCGCGCATGCTCAAATCGGACGTGAAATACCGTTTTGTCATCGATATGGCCACGCTCGATCACGCAGCCTGATACCGTTCTCACGGTATCCGGGAGGCGCCCGTTAAGGGCGCCTCCCGTGTAAAACGCCTAGCAGACTTCGACGGGGATTCCTGAAGCTTCCAGATCGGACAGGATTGCCGGCTTGATCTGCCCATCGGTCAGAATACGGTCAAATTCCTGAAGCGACGTCAGGCGATGCAAACCGCCTTGGCGAAACTTGGTGCTGTCCACAAGCAGAACGCACCGATCGGCAATTGCCATCAGCGCACGTTTTACCTTCACCACATCCTGATCGTTCTGGAACGCCGTATCGCCAGAAATGACCGAGGTTGACATAAACATGATGTTGCCGCGCAAAGACCGCGCCGCCTGCTCACAGACAAGCCCGAAAAATGCGTTGCGCGAATTGCTGTAATCGCCCCCGAGACAGATGATCTTGATACCGGGGAAGGGCGCAAGCGCCTGCACGACACCGACAGCATTGGTAATCACTGTCAGCGGTGCGCGTGCCGGAAGGAGCGGCAGCATTTCGGCTACCGTCGTCGAATCATCGAGGATGATGACCTGACCCGGTTCGATCATCGATACGGCGCGCTGAATGATCGCCTTTTTGAGATTGGCCGCCCGGTGTTGACGATAGGCCACATTTTTCTCGGTACGCGCCCGGTTCTTGAGCGTGATGCCACCATGGATCTTGTCAATCAGCCCCTGACTGGCAAGCGCATGGGCATCACGGTGAATCGTCATGCGACTGACGTCGAAATGCTCGGCAAGAAATTCGATGCTGGCGTTACCCTGCTCGAACAGCAGATCGAGAATCTGCTGCTGACGCGACTTCAGATTCTGACGTTTCACGCCCGAGAAACCGTCCAGGGGAGGTGCTGACCTGATGTCATCACTCATATTCAAGAACTGCCTTTGACAGAATTCGCTTTGTTCCGGTGGACCAAGCAGACCGATTGATTGATAACAAAAATATCACAAATATCTCATGCCAGCAAGGGATAGTCTCATACATCTGCTTAAGGGAAACAACATGTCATGCCCTTCAAGAGCGGGTGAGCGCCTGACCGGAAATAAACCTGTGCGTGTCCCGCGAGAGACAGAACTTGATCGATACCGGCGATCACCGGAGCGTGCGATAAATTACCTCACCCAACGTATCATATATAGCACTTTATTGTGATTTTCATAACATTTACGCTCATATTACAGCGGGAGAACGGTTAGGCCTCAAGTCATTATGGAGCCAAGTCATGGGTGCGGCATATCTGATCGGGATCGACTGCGGATCGTCCAGCGCCAAAACTGTGATTTTCGCCACAGACGGCCGGATTGCAGGAGTAGGGCATGCGCGCATCGCGCAGATCTCGGACACGCCGCGCCATGTGGAACGTGATCTGGAGAAAAGCTGGTCTGTCGTGGCCGGCACGATACGGGATGCGCTTGCCGATGCTGGATTGACCGGTGCCGACATTGCCGGTGTCGGGGTGACAGCACATGGCGATGGTTTATTCCTGCTCGACAGGGGCAACAGACCGCTCGGGCACGGAATCATGTCGCTCGACAGCCGTGCCTATGGTCTTCACGACCAGTGGAAGCGTGATGGCATCCTGGACAGGATGATGCCGCTCGCCGGGCAGCGCCCCTATCCTTATTCCGCAACCACATTGCTCGCGTGGATCAAGCGCCACCAGCCAGAGCGCTACAGCGCAATCGGCGTGGCATTCTTTGCCAAGGACTGGCTGCGCTACTGCCTCACAGGAGAGGTGGCGACCGATCTCACCGAGGCGAGTACGGCATTCACCGATCTGCATAGGCAATGCTACAGCACGGATATCCTCGACTGCCTCGATCTGCGCGAAGTCGCACCGGCACTGCCACCCATGCACGATTCCTGCGACTGCGCGGGCAGGGTAACTCCCGAGGCCGCCCGTATGACCGGTCTCATGGCAGGCACACCCGTTTCTGCAGGGCTGCATGACGTCATCGCTGCAGCGGTCGGGCTCGGACAGATCCGGCCAGGCGATATGACAGTGACCGCAGGCACGTTCTCGATCAATGAGGTTCTCCGCGACCGTCCGGTGACAGGCAATGAATGGGCCTGTCGCGCCGGATATCGCAAAGGTCTGTGGAACTGCATGGCGATCTCGCCCGCCTCGGCAAGCAATCTCGAATGGATGGCCCGCTATATCGACCCTGAAGATCCGGATTCCGCTGCAAAGCTGATCGATGCCGCGATAGGCAAATTCAGCGAGGGCCGCATGAACCGTCAGATCCCGCTCTATCATCCCTATCTGTTCGGCTCGCCGTTCGAAACACCGGCAACAGCCTCCTTTCTTGGGGTGCAGTCCTGGCATGACCGCGCCGACCTTTTTCGTGCCATGATCGAAGGAACGATCTTCAATCACCGCCACCATGTCGAGGACCTGCTTCGGACCGGGAGCGTCGTCCGTATCGGCGTATCGGGAGGAGGTAGCAGGCGACCGGAAATCGGCCAGCTTTTTGCCGATATTCTTGGACATACGGTCATGACTTCACCCGTACGTGAAGCCGGGGCGCTTGGCGCTGCGCTCACTGCGGGGGTGGCGTGCGGCATGGCCACGAGTCTCGAAAATGCTGTCGACTCTCTCGATGTTCAGCCCCGTCAGTTCGGACCTGATGCTGTCATGAAACGGTATTACGACTCAATTTACGCGCGTTATCAGTCTGTCGCCCAGGCACTGGAGCCATTCTGGCCCGCCCTGCATAGTGATCAGGGTGACGATTACCTCACCGACTCGCTTCCGAATGCCTGAAACCCCGTCGCCTGTATTTGACCATCATCCATTTCGGCTTTGTCCGATGACACGCATGAGCACGAGACTGACATGACCCATTCCGCCGAACAGCTCGATTCCACCCATTTCGATGTGACGATCATCGGCGCCGGCATCAATGGCGTCGGCCTTTTCAGGGAGCTCGCGCTTCAGGGCGTCAACGTGCTCCTGATCGAGCGCGAGGATATCTGCGCAGGCGCCTCTGCGGCTCCGTCACGTCTTATCCATGGTGGAATCAAATATCTCGAAACGGGTGAATTCAGACTTGTCGCGCAATCCACGCTTGAGCGTAACCTGCTCCTCAGAAATGCGCCGCATCTGGTAACGCCGCTTCCGACAGTCATACCGATCCATTCATGGTTTGGCGGTATTATTCCCTCGATCAGACGTTTTCTGGGATTCAGGAGCAAGCTTGCCGATCGCGGCGTGCTGATCACCGAAATCGGCATGCAGATCTATGATTTTCTCGGTCGGAGGGCACGCGTGATGCCGCGCCACAGGCTCAGCCTTGGCAAGGCCGTCCGACGGGCGTGGCCTCATATGACCCGGAAGGTAATCGCGACGGGCCGCTATTACGATGCAGCGATCTCACAGCCGGAAAGGCTGGGTTTCGAATGCGTAGAGGATGCGCTGCGTCTCAATCTCGGTTGCGCGGTCAAAACCTATACACGCGTCGAGGGTTTTCATGAGGGTGTGCTCACATTGCGCGATGCGCTGACCGATACGGTCATCCATGTGAAGACCGATCTCGTGATCAATGCCGGTGGGGCCTGGATCGACAGCATCAATGCGGAACTCGGCCTTCAGACCCGCTATATCGGCGGCACGAAGGGCTCTCATCTCGTCCTCCGTCACGAGGCCCTGTTGCGCGAACTCGATGGGCAGATGGTCTATTTCGGCACGAAGGACGGGCGTATCTGTCTGGCCTATCCTTTCCTCGGGCATATTCTCGTCGGCTCGACCGATATTCCCGTGAAGGATCCCGACACCGCCACCTGTTCCGAAGAGGAGCAGAATTACATGCTGCACATGCTGAGCGAGCTTTTCCCAGGCTTTGCGATCGCGGATCGGCATGTGCTCTATCGCTATTGCGGCGTGCGACCGCTCCCTGCAAGCAATGCGGACGACCCCGGAGCGATCAGCCGCGATCATATTGTTCACACGGATTATGCGGGAACCACGCCTGTGCTCTCGCTGGTCGGCGGTAAATGGACGACTTTTCGCGGACTGGCGGAAGAGGTGGCAGACAAAACCCTGGCGATGCTGCACAGGAAACGTATCGCATCATCTCGTACGCGGCCCATTGGCGGCGGCGCGCGCTATCCCGGCACACGCGGGCGCAAGGCCTATCTCGAAACGATTGCAAGAAAGAATGCCATCGATATGGCGCGTGCCGAAGCGTTATTCGAACGCTACGGCACAACGGCAGAACGTGTTGCAGCCACCTGCAGCGCCACACCCGACCGGCCGCTTGAGACCCTGGCCGAATATACGCGTAACGAAATACGCTATATCGTGGACGAAGAACTGGTTCGCACGGTTGATGACATTGTCTACCGACGCACGCCCATTGCCCTGCGCGGTTTACTGACCCGCGCAAGGATCGTTGAGATCAGTCTCATCATGGCCGAAATGCTGGGTTGGTCGGATGCCAAACGAAGCGAACAGGTAGATCGCTGCTGGCAACGGGCCCAAACAACTCACGGCGTTAAGGATCCCGAAGGATTGTGACACCGGACCCGGCGAGCGCGACATGAGCAACCCGCAACAGCGCGAGGCCTGTTGCGCGGGCCCAGACATTGCGGGCTTATCAGGCCAGCAGAGCGCAACAGGGGCGGCTTATCGGCGCTGAAACAACAAAAGGCCCATACAAACCTGTGTTGAGATCACCGGTGTCATCGGTGTTCCATGATGCTCCATGCGCTTGCTGCATGTCAGTGAAAGCCGGTTAACCCGGATTTCCCGCCTGTAGGGACGGAAAACATGACATCACATTATCACGCCACAAAACGTAACACTTGCACCAAAAACATTATCGTTGTTTATCAGTGATCTAGTAGTTTTCTGAATATCATAGCCCGATCAATCATATCAATGTGAACGGACAATATGATATTTTATCTATCTCGATGTTATCTCTCCGCCTATAGTAACATTCATACGTTATGATGAACGTGCCGGTAGTGCGAAGAAAGACAAAGCGATGTCCTCAAAATCTCTCTGGGTCGGAACAAGCTGGAAGATGAACAAGGGGCCGGGCGCCTCGCGCGATGCTGCCACACAGATTGCAGATATGGACGTTCCGGCTTCGATCACACCGTTTATCATTCCGCCTTTCACGTCGCTGGAAAGTGTCGCGGCGCGGTTACAGGGCTCACGCTGGCATGTCGGCGCCCAGAACATGCACTGGGAGGACGAGGGCGCCTGGACCGGAGAAATCTCACCGCAGATGGTACGCGAATGCGGTGCCGATCTGATCGAACTGGGGCATTCCGAACGACGTGAGCATTTCAGCGAGACGGATATCACAGTCAATCTGAAGGTCCGCGCCGCAATCCGCTACGGCCTGCGTCCGCTCATCTGCATCGGTGACAGCGCGGACG
Source organism: Colias nastes (assembly GCA_907164665.1). Lineage (NCBI taxonomy): Eukaryota > Metazoa > Arthropoda > Insecta > Lepidoptera > Pieridae > Colias > Colias nastes. Next base: position 10,293 of record CAJQZM010041805.1, on the reverse strand, counting down.
AATATGCGTTCGGCGTCACACATGAAACACTCGCACGCCAGACCAAAATGGCTCTTTACGGTCTGAACGAGGCCGAAATCGCAACGGTTCTTATCGCTTACGAGCCCGTCTGGGCGATCGGTTCAAACGGTACGGCAGCAGAACCCGAATTTGTCGATATCGCCCATACGAGACTGCGCGCGGTCCTTGCCGAACTGGTCGGGACAGACGCAGCAAAGCGTGTGCCTCTGCTTTATGGCGGCAGCGTTTCTCTGGCGAACGCTGCCGCCTATACCGCGCTGCGCGATGTCGATGGCGTGTTTATCGGTCGTTCAGCATGGAATCCGGCAGGGCTGGAAGCCATCATCCGGTCGGTCGCATCATGAGCGGCGCGACCGGAGTCGAGAGCAAGGCGGTCTCGGCACGTCGCCGCGAGATCCTCGATTATGTGCTCGAAAATGGCGGCGCGCAGATCGAGGAACTGGTCGATCGCTTCTCGACAAGCCGCATGACGATCCATCGCGACCTGCACGCACTCTCCGAGCAGGGACTGGTGCGCAAGGTCCATGGTGGCGTGACCATGCTCGCCAGCGGCGTCATGGAAACGAGCGTCGTGCATCGCATGAGACGCGCCTCGCGTGAGAAGCAGGCGATTGCGCGTGTTGCTGCGGAATTCATCAAGGCAGGTGATATCATCGCGCTCGATGACTCGACGACGTCACGCGTGCTGTCGGAAAACCTGCCTTCGGGAATGCCACTGACTGTGCTCACAAACAGCATGGGCATTGCCACGCAGATTGCCGGAGCACGCGACATAAGCCTGATCTGCCTCGGCGGGAAATACCACCCGCGCTTCGATGCGTTTCTGGGTATCCTCTGCGAACAGGGCACCAAGTCGCTGCGTGCCAATACCCTGTTCATGTCCGTCTCGGCTGTGCGCGATCTCGGCGCCTTTCATCAGGAGCAGGAGATCGTCAAATGCAAGATGGCACTCATGGAGATCGTCGATCGTCGTATCCTGATGATCGACAGTCAGAAATTCGATGTCACGGCGCTCAATCGCCTGGCCAACCTTTCTGACTTCGATGTCGTGATCACCGATTCAGGTGTGTCCGACAGCCAGAAGAACCGGATGCTCGATGCCGGGATCAATTTGCACATAGCCACACTGGATACCGTGCAACCTCCCGCGCAACGCGCGCCTTTCTGACCCCTATCCCTGATCAAAATAAAGGAAGAGATCATGAAAATTGCAGTTGGTGGCGATAGCGCCGGTGAAGGTCTGGCCCAGCAGATCGTGGCCCACCTCAAGGCCAAAGGTGTCGATGCCGTCGATCTTTCGCGCCCGGTCGATGCCAAGAGCGAACTCTATTCCGAACTGAGCGAGCGCGTCGGCCACGCAATTCTATCGGGTGAGTACGAGCGTGGCATCCTCTGCTGCGGCACGGGCATTGGCGTTGCCATTTCAGCCAACAAGATCCCGGGCATCCGCGCGGCCCAGGCCCATGACGTCTATTCGGCCGAGCGCGCGGCGCTGTCCAATAACGCCCATATCATCACGCTGGGCGCACGTGTTGTCGGTTCCGAGCTGGCAAAGACAATTGTGGACGCGTTCCTGGCCAAGAAATTCGATCCGGCCAGCGCCTCGGCGAAGAACGTTGACGGCATCAACGCCCTCGACCGCAAATACTCGCCCAATTCCTGCAAGTAATGGATCAACACGACCATAAAGGTCTGACTTCATGAAAAAAGCTCTGCTCGCAACTGCCGCCCTGTTCCTGGCTCCGATGACCGCTCATGCGGCCGCGGATAACGGGCCCATGCGGTTTGTCATGATCCCGAAAGCCGTTCATCCCTGGTTTGACAAGGCCAATAATGGCGCACAGGCTGCTGCCCAGCTTCTCAGCAAGGCAACCGGCCGCTCCATCACGGTGGAGTATCGCGCGCCCCAGACGGCTGACGTCTCGACCCAGAACGATATCATCGAACGGGCTATTGCCACGCACCCTGACGGGCTGATTCTCGACCTTCTCGACGAGAAGGGCAATCGCTCGACCATGCAGGAAGCCGTCGACGAGAAAATCCCCATGACGGTGTTCGATTCACTCCCGCCCGAGGGAATGAATATCACGGCGGTCGGGGCTGATTTTTGCGAGCAGGGCACCATCGCCGCCGAAAGGCTCGCGAAACTGCTCAACCACAAAGGTGAGGTCGCTATCATGATGGGTGTGCCGACAGCCCCCAATCATGCTCTGCGCGCGCGATGCGAACTCAAGGTCTTTGCCAAATATCCCGACATGAAGGTCGTGGCGACCGGCATCGATAACGACAGCATCGAAACGGCACAGAAACAGGCCTCGGCCATCATGCAGGCGCATCCCGACCTGGGTGGATGGGTCGCCTGCGATGCCGCAGGCCCGGTCGGTATCGGTCAGGCCATTCGTGAAAGCGACAAGGTCGGCAAGGTTCAGGAGGTCGGGCTCGACAACCTCAGCGACATGCTCCAGCTCATCAAGGATGGCGTGGTTGATTCCTCCGCATCCAGCCGCCCTGAGATGCAGGGCTACTGGGCAGTGATTGCTGCATGGCAAAAAGCCCTGGGGCAGCAGACGCCCAAGAATATAGACACGGGTATCGATATCATCACGAAAGCAACGCTTTCGAAATAAGCGATGGGAACAGGGCGATGGTCCTTCTCAAGGCGACGGGCATACGAAAGACCTATCCAGGCGTCGTGGCGCTCGACCATATCGACCTGACCCTCGAACCCGGCAAGGTGCATATCCTTGCCGGGGAGAACGGGGCAGGGAAATCTACCCTGATCAAGACCCTGTCCGGTCTGGTCAAACCCGATGAGGGATCGCTGGTCATCGATGACCTCGACGCCCTGAACGACCAACGGCTGTTCCGCCGCGTCGCGTACGTGCCTCAGGAACTCAACCTCTTTCCCTATCTGACCGTCGCAGAGAACATGTTCATGCCCTTCGCCCGCTCCGGGTTCGGCACGATCACGGTCTCCGAAAAGGCCATGGAGCAAAAAGCACGCGATTATATCGCCCGCTTTGGCATTCAAGCCCGGCCTGACCAGAAGGTGGCCGAGATTAGCGTTCCCGACCAGCAACTCCTGCAGATTGCGCGTGCCGCAACGCAGGAGGATTTCGGGGTCATGATTCTCGATGAACCCACATCCTCCCTGACTGCACGGGAAACCGAGCAGCTCTTTCGTATCGTGCATGATTTGCGCGACAGGGGCGTGGCCATCGTTTTCGTCTCGCACAAGATGGAAGAAATCTTTTCGCTGGGCGATACGGTCACCGTGTTGCGCAATGGACGCAGCGTGGGGAGTTTCCCCATGCAGGACATGACGGAGAACGAGCTGATACGCCTCATGTCGGGCAATACGGTCAAACTCGATGAGCAGTTCCAGCCAGCAGCGTCAGCACGCACGGGCGAGACGATCCTCAGCGTCGAGCATCTCTCCGGTGCCGGATTTAACGACATCTCCTTCGAGCTGAAACGGGGTGAAATTCTCGGCTTTGCAGGGCTTGTCGGCGCAGGGCGGTCTGAAATCATGCAGGCCATGTTCGGGTTCAGGAAAGCCGTTGAAGGCCGCGTCACGCTGGACGGCAAAATCATTCCGCCGAACCGGCCGGACAAGGCTGTCAAAGCCGGAATGATCTATCTGTCAGAGGAGCGCAAGCATCACGGAATTTTCCCTCTGCTCAGCGTGCGCGAGAATATCGCTCTGGCGGTAACGGAAGACATAAGCCATGCGGGAATGATCTCCACAGCCAGAGAGCGGGAGATCGTGCAGAACATCATACGCCAGTTCGATGTACGCACGTCCTCGGCCGCCAAAAAGATCATGTTTCTCTCCGGCGGCAACCAGCAGAAGGCGATCATCGGTCGGGCCATGGCCAGAAAGCCGCGTCTGCTCATTTTCGACGAGCCCACCAAGGGCATCGATATCGGCACCAAATTCCAGATCTACCGGATCATGCAGCAGCTGGCCGAGGAAGGGGTCGGGATAATTCTCGTCTCTTCCGAGATGAACGAGTTGCAGCGCTGCGCGACGCGTATCGTGACCCTTTATTCCGGCCGCATCAACGGCTCCTTCGATCATGACAAGACGGATGTCAGCACGCTGGTCGCCTCGATCATCGGCTCACCGGAGACCAGACATGTCGCATGACCAGCTTCCTCCCGTACAACCCGACGGTTCGGCCGCTCTGGCCGCGCCCGGTGTCGCACAGCGCCTGAAAACGCTCGCTGCCAATCCTCTATGCGGCGTAATCGTGGCACTGGCAGTGATCTTCATCCTCTCGTGCTCGCTCTCCTCGCACTTCCTCACCGCCTTCAACATGAAGATCATCGCGCGATCTCTGGCCTTCGTCGGGCTGGTAACGATCGGTCAGGCCATTCTGATGATCCTGGGCGAGCTCGATCTGTCCGTCGGCGCCATTGGCGGTCT
>CAJQZM010041804.1:46706-58582 GCA_907164665.1 Colias nastes | reverse complement strand
ATAAGGAAATTAAAATTAAAAAATTGAATAATCATAAAATAAAAAAAATGTATACTTACGTGGCTAGAGAAGTTTGACTACGACGAAATTGAAACCTTGCTAGTATCTAAAATTTAAAATTTAAGCGTGCTAAAAGAATGGAAATAAAAATTATAATAATAAATAAATATTATATTTATTTATTTATTTATTAATACTTTATTGCTCTTAAAAATTACAAATTGAGACTTAATCTAGGATACATTGTAACAAACGGCGGCCTTATCGCTAAATAGCGATTTCTTCCAGACAACCGGTTGTACAGAGAGAAATTAAGTAAAGGATAGGAGTAGGGCAGAGCATAAATAAATATATGAACAAAAATAAAAAGAAGAAGAGTTATAAAAAATGATATAAAATAAAAACAGCATAATATACAAGCCACAAAAATTAAGAGATTAAATAATATACATACACACAAATAGATTACATGCATATGAGAAGAGATAAAAATAATATAGTTAATATATATACTAATAAAATATATAATATATTACACATAATATATACACTAGGGTAACTGAGAAAAATAATGATCACGGACCATATTTTTAAAAATATTCAAAGATTGCGCCTTTTTGATTGGTTCCGGCAGTGCATTCCATAATTTAATCGCACGAACAGTGAAGGAGTTACCCAGAAAGCCTGTATGATGAGCTGGCATTCTTATCCGGAGCATTTCCGATGAGCGGACAGAGTTCCCGTTTTCTCCTCTGAACACAAAATTTTCCTTAAGATATTTTGGTGTTTTGGGGTTAAACAAAACTTGATATAGTAGTTGCAGCACATGAGCATCCCGGCGAAATCGAATGGGTAGCCACTTGAGCTGAGAACGAAACTCAGAGACGTGGTCATATTTCCGCAGACCAAATATGTTTATATTATATTGATATACTTACTTCACACATAAAAGCACAACTTACACACACACACACACACACACACACACACACATACTCACACTCACACTCACTAACACATACACACACACAAACATTAAAGCGCTTTCCACCTTTACTTGTAATTTTTTAAAATTTTCTTTTGTATAACGTAGGTATACTGTTAAGAAATTAATGGGAGAAGCCACTGGCTCCTGAGACACAGTATTTAACTAATTCAGGAGCCTATGGATTCATATATAAGCTGTACCTATTTCTTAATGTCAATAAAGTTTTTATTATTATTTATTATTATTAAATATGCGCTATATTTGGACTATAAATAGTACATACAGTATTAAGTTACAATTCCTTACCATTTATAAGCGCAATATTACAATCTTTTATTGGTCTAAGTTAGTTTAATTGAGTGACAGACTAGATAATAATAGAAAAATCAGGAAGTTATTACCTATGTAATTTCATGTCATTATTTTATATCATTACAATTTAATAATAATAACATTCTATCAGACTGCAGGAGAAAAAAAAATTAAAACTAGGCAATACATTCTTTTCAGGTAAGTTATAATACGACAATATTAACTACTTAACTCACTTTCTAAATTAAACGCATAAAGAGGACTACTGCATGTTAGTGCATTTAAATAATATTCTCTTTCTAATATAAAGCTCAGACAGCTATGCGGCTTTTGATTCACAATTTTTTGTATACGCGCCGCATAATAATGTTTCTAATGTGATAGTATAAGTGAGATTTGGAGATAAAACTATTTCATTATAACGTAATGCATAAAAATATATGTACCTACTTAACGTTTTTAAATTAAATTCAAAGCAACCTACTACGAATGTATAGCGATTTCGCAACAACTTTTCAAATCGGGTTTTTAAACTAAAACTTCTTTTCTATTATGAGCGATTCCATTTATAAATTTACCGTTATATCATATTCATACATCAACAATAGCACATACAATACTAAAAAATGTATAATGCATGTTTCTTTTTACATATACTATTCAAAATGCCAGGCTCCTGCATGTTTGAATTGCATTATGAAATAAGTTTTTGTGGTGGTACACGTTCGGAGGCGCCGGTCGCTATGACAACGGCCTATTTTTAATGACGATATTAATAACTCATTTTTTACCGAACCTTCCTCCAAACACATAAATATGTCGTTATTGACACGAATCAATTAGAGCTTGAACTTTCGACAGTATCAAAAAGTTTCATTCAATTCGATTTTTTGAGAGATGCCAAAGTTCTTAAGAGCTTTTTTAGAAAATTTAATAAGTTTATTGATTTTATATTTCATTCTTTTTCCACCGTCTTTAAAAAAGATGGCGGTCATTGCAAGGCTCTTGAGGCTCTTTTTCGGATAATATTTGTGAATAAGAAGTTTGGTTAAATAGGCTTAGAATACAATTGGCGTTTCGTTATTTCTATTATTTAAGTAACTTATGCTATCGACCATTTCGTTATAGTACCTAGACATTTATTAGCAAGGTAAGCTGTTCATCCTATTGAAATTATATTTTGATATCTCTGGATCTATTTCTTTTTTCATTTAAATATTTTACAAGATAGATATTTCCACAAAGATATAGGTAATAAGGCCTAATTTAAATATTTCATATACAATAAAAGCATAAAGCTTAAAGCTCGTAAAGCACGTAAAAGTAGACTCGTCACAAATAACCGTCTGACATAAGTATTTGGATATTATCTGGCAACGAATTACGTTTTCGGTTCCATTTAAATCAAATTAAGATTACGCAAGGGCTCATGACAAATTTACTGTTCTTCAACGCACCTCCCATAATTACGATGAAACATGGTGGATGTTATCGGCTGATAAGGCATCCACCGTCCCCCTTAATAGCCACAAGCCAAACAGTTAATTTGTAATGTCTCCACATAACTCATGCCAGGGCGTTATTTTTCGCACATATCTGAACATCTTCAGGTTTAACAAGTGTGATTAATTCGCGGTAACATCCTTTGGCGTCACCGACAATTTCGGTTTACCGTTTTGCAGTTTTTCATCAACGTTCTGAGGTATTTTCATCGATAGGCTTAATGTGTTATGGTAATTCGTATGCATGACTATTAACGTTCACTCGGAAATTGTGGCGTTATTTTTAGTTCAAATTCAATCCATCCCCTGGGTTATTGTAGAATATGTTTTATATTATTTCTGGTTATGAGTACGCTTTTTAATTAATTGATTGTTATGTTTGTGCGTTAATTAATATATTCACCGACCTCAGTAACGCATCGTTTTATTATGTTTTATAATATTGAAAATTATCATAGAAAAATATGGTTGCGCTATATAAGAGCGTAATGATTGAGATCATTAAAATTATTATGTTATATTTACTGTGAGTAGTAATAAATCATACATATTATGAACTGTTTATTTATTTGTATACCTATTTACCATCGGCAAATTGGAAGAGCTTTGTACAGATATAAATATAGAGATTTATCTTATGCAGATACAGTTTCACTGGTTAGTTTTTAGTGCTTCTCCAAAATATAGTTCTTATTTGTAATAATAATAGGCAATTGTTTTCACACCAGCTGATCCATAGTTAAAGTTTTAATTCGACCCAATCTACATACACCAGATTCGATTAAGTGAACAACTAAATCCTAACCTCTTCGTCAACGTCAACAATAATTAAGCCGACAACTCGGTACCGTGTATAATCGATTGTGGGCAAACAATCCATTATAATCGGAGAATCGATCATCGCGAATCGCTCGCAAGCTACCTGTCACGGGCTGGCCGGACTTGCACCTTCATTATGCGGGAGCGGGGAACAAATCAAGCGGGCAGACAGACGGACAGACGACCGGCAGATACAATAACGTATTTACAAGCCGTACGTAACGAACAGATATGCGCATTGTCATGTAGATCGACTCCAAATGCTTTTTTGTGGTACGCAAAATTTTTGTTCGCCCCGACGTTTACTTAATTGTATCGATTCATTCAGTTTTTGCAGATATAATTGATCGGTGAGAAATCCTCTGGGAATATCCACTTCTTCGATATTCCTCAGAATGTAAAGCAAAAACTGTAATTAATGTACAACATACTTGTATTTTTAGACGAGCAGTTATTTATCTTGAATTAGCCTGTTAATAGTTTATTTATTTAGTTTTAATGACAGGCCGATAGTATTGTGACTGGACACAGATCTTGAAAAAATATTATAAATAAAATAAAAAACTCTACTAAGTATGTTTAACTATAGTTTTACAATTTCTCGTAGTCAAGCTAGTCAAGCTGAAATCAACTCCCTATATTGAAAAATACTTCATGTATCTATGTACTTACACATAATTATTTTTGGTTTCTTCCCATTTATTAATTAAAATAAACATTTATATAACTATTTTACTTAATTTATTGAATAGAACTTTTACCTGAAACCATTATGAATCCGAACAGGGAGTACATACTACGCTACTCATTACAATACCGATAACATTGGTCATACTTAGATCTATTTCACAAAACCCAATCGGGCGGGGTGTCACAAAAATATGAAATGTCACAAACACGATCATTTATCGTCGTCAAATCCGTCGTGACGCGCAATCACAGTTGACAGTTCTACAGTGTCCACTGCGCTCACTGCCAGGCGACCACCATTAAAGTATCGCGAACATCATTACCACTCATTATATCCAATTCATCTAGCCAACCCACGATTCCGATTCCTTAATTTTTTTCCCAGTCACGACGACACCTCAGCTATCTTAATGACGCTCTATTTTGAACTAAATCGTGTCCGAGAAACGTATGGAATTCGACGTGTGGCGGCCTCCTGTCTTGTTCGCTTCATTTAAATATAAAACGTCTCTTATCTCAAAAGTAACACGCTATTGTAGGCAACCTTCACCCGCTATTAAAGCTCGAAATGCCGTAGCCCAAAATGAATGTATTACCATTTTAATTTCTACCCGCTTCGTAATAATCTCAAAAGATTTTCGAGCGATACGTTTGGCATCGCTTCTATAGCGACACTTAAAGGTTTCAATTTTAATTTTGCACAAAAAGCACTTATGCCTTTTGATATTCGTGCGGCTGCGGGTGTAGATCGTGGTGAGGGTGCAGAGAGGTGAGCGCCTTATAGGGGAGTCGCGTGGCAACGTCTCGGAGTCATCACACATGTTTAATTGCACACGAAAAACTTATTGGACCGGTAAAAGAATTCAGCTCCGTACGACCACCGTTTAAGAGTTCTGGATACGTATAAATATGGATAGGGGCCAAAATCGTTTAGATTTTTCGGTTTTTAACGCGTAAACGTATCGGCCGTGGGTGTCCCGGAATTCCGGAGAACACAAATAGCTAATGGGATATTAGAGTTGTTTAGAACTCTATTAAACTCGAAGTGGACGTTTCTTCGATACAGATGTTTTGTCTAAATAAGGCGTTCTGCTAACGGTGAGGTGATTGGAATAATGGCGATGCGTCCCACAGAGTTCACTTGTTAATTATTTTATATTGACTGATCCGCGTTCCTGGCACAAGAGAGGTCGTTTTGAATATTAATACCTTTCAATTACGAATTCCTCTATATTTTTGCTTTTTGTCTAGCTGTTTGTTATGGTTATTAAAATTCCTTTCTACAATATATATTAGAAATGACAGAAATTATTTAGCCAATGTGTTGTCTAATCTTGGACACGATGAATTTTTATTGCAATTTTATTTTAAAAGGAAGTATATTCGTTCAATATTTATATATGGCAGGCCATAAATTACATTTTAAACTTGCGCTATAAGGAATGATATAAATGAGTAAAAAGTGAACCACAATGTAAGATAATGGTTTCATATCTGTTCTTGGCTTGTAGTATTCTAATCGATGGCTACTTATCCATAACAAATACATTTAATTGTGAGCGTTACTAATTAAAGTAACATATCCTTTTAAAATACTATTGTATATCGTAGCAGCGCCTAAAATGACTTCACTTATGTAGGATATTCCTCGAGATAGAAGAAAGACGTTTTTCTATTCTGAATCGTCTTGTGACTATTTTAAGCAATATTTATGCAGGCTCTACCATATAGATACACTTTAAATATTTTCTTTAAATTATCTGAGCAAGGAATATAAATAATCTTAAAACTAGTCAATACCATTAGCACCAATACCATTAGTATTCTGACATGATAATCGCAATAATTATCATGATTATTATAAAATATACGAAGTATTTTCCTTTGTTTCAATGAATAATTGAATATAAAGATAATGACTAGCTATTTATTTATTAAAAAATTGTGAAATACCCTAAGTGCGTGTGTGTTATTAACGAAGTTGTATGCAAATAAGTGTCAACACTTCTAATACAACCTAATACAACATTTGCAGTGAACTTTAAACTCATACAAATCATCCAAATGATAAGAATATTATCGAAAGACAAGGCAGAGCGTACTAAGCACTGCTTCGCCAATCCCAGTATTTTTTCCTCAGCAGGGCGTCCCTGCAAGGTTGAATGTAATTGTCTGATTGAATTGTAAATAAGATCATATATTGTACTGTTTGACCACTCAGATCTCACTGGAGATAATTATTAATTACTACATAATTCGCTGTTTGTATTTGCTGATCGTGTTTTTATTAAACCATTCGTATATGCTATATGGTGATCTTGATTGAAGCTAACGAGATTCGAGCATAGTTCAGTTATTCCCAGAGAGTATTTGAGAGGATAAATAACGATTTTTCTTTTACAATTACAGTCATAAGCTTACCATTTGTAGTCGTTATAAATAATAAATTAGTTTAGATCGAGCTACGCTGCATTTAGTAGCTGCATTGCTACACTTGCTTATAGACTCATTCCATACTTGCAGATCAAATTAATGATGAAAGGATCACAACACTTTTTGTCACACCCTTTTAGATACTCATATTGTTATACAATATACATACAAGTGTAACATTGAACATAATATAAGCAGCTGGGTGTGTTTCAAAACACGGCGCACAGAAAAGTCAAGTACTTTATGTTAGTTATGAAATTTGAAAAATGTAATATTTTTTCATGTTTGCTTGATACTATACTAATATGGGTCTGATATTTTTAAAGGTCTTGTGCTTTCTGAACTATATCCAAAGGCAGTACAATCACAAATTCAAAAAATACGCACCCTTTTTTGTAAGAAAGCATCTTAAAGTTTAATTACAGTGATTTAAGGTCTTCAATTATATTTTTGTGGATGATTTTAGATTAATATGAAAAGAGAGAAATTTACATAAATTATGATAAATAGTTAAATATACCTTGTGCAGAGAAATTAAAATTGAAGTTTGTTTGTCATTATAATATTTTATATTACAATTATTATTTGGTGTGTTGTACATGAAAAAGCTCGCTCGCTGCGTTTGTATGTAATCGTAACTGCGTATCAGTTATAAGGAAAGCGTCGTTATTCTGAACTTTATTTGTAATATTTTCTGCTACACATTCAATAAAATTAATAAAACCAAATGGACATTAGAATTTACGCCATAAGATCCGTAGCAGAACAATAACAATGGTTCTTTGCTCGTAAAAATATACTTAATTGTTTTTCTCGATACTCGAATTGCATACAAATGCAATTCTAAGTCTCTAACAGTTGTTCTTTCGTTAATACATGCGGTTTATATTCCAGACAGGGCCTATTTGGAGCAATTAATCTCTTTCATACCTTCGTGATGTTTTCCCAAAATAAGGCCGCGAAGTTTGTCAAATGCTTCCGAGGGCATTCGCGTCATGATCAAAACAATTTGTAGCCGGTTTTTGTGCGGAACGATTTTCTGAATCGATTTTAATGCCACAGATATCTTCGGTGTACACTTTATTAGCGTAAAACATGATACCGCGTAGTAATTGTATTGTCTGGGTACAATGTCGTTAGTATTTCGATGTAGGTACCTGTTTGTTTTCTTTTCGAAGACTTATAATGCATCGTTAAAATATATTTGCGTATAATATGATAATTTATATTTGCATTATAAAGTTGTTGAGATGTGATTTTTTTTAATTTTGGCATTGATGAATTACTCTCCATCTGTTCAGTCCTAATGAACAAAGCAGAGGTTTGATAAATTTACTTTATCATGCAGTCATTAGTGATAAAACTAACAGCTTTAACATTAAATGTGAACACGGATTTATGAAAATGTCTACGTGGAAAATTGTTATCCAAAAATTGCGAGGTAAAATTGAATTTAAATTTATTTTAATGCATTTGCACAATTCCATTCTTTCACCGTCGAGTACCAATTATTCTGCAGCTCTGCGCGAGTTCAACTCTGGAACCGCTTAAAATTTAATTAAACATTTAAATCAGCAACCAAAACGCGACAACAGTTAGCACAAAAACCGTAACAATTATAAGGAATCTTTACTTGCGGCGAGCGCTCGAAAAACGCACCACGTGTTCGGACTGACAACGAAGGAAATTAATTATCGGGTGGGAGCCCTGAACTATTCGCGAGTGGGAGCCCTTGTTAGCCCGGCACGCTACGTTGGAGTACTCTCGACGTAATTTTTTGTTGCGCGCGCGACAAGTCAGGAATATAAAGTCGCAAGTCTTCCCGGTCCATATTTGGCGAGGCCCTTAGGCGAGATTCCGTCAGGGTGCGTACGATGGCTATATATTTATTTGTTCAGCAAATGAGGCATCGACCGTTGTTCGATAAGCAGATGCTTCTGCGGTTGCTAAGCATTGAAGTATTGTCTTCGCCGCCTGTACCTGATTTGTCCTGTGGCTATTGAAGATTGTAAATTCTGCAAAGTAAGCAAATAGATGGATTAAATATGTTATTTTTTATTGAATCTGCTAAATACCATAAATGGTTAATTGATTTAAATATATTGATATACAAATTCCAATTAAAAATAAAATAGAATTAAATCTCATATATTCTAATAAAGTAAATTAATCATGTGGCCTGAATGTTTAACACTTTCCCTATCTAGGAAGCTAAGAAAATGAGTCATGAAACAATTTACTTGCAACTACATATTTATGATGTTATTTTAATGGCGCACCTCTAGTTGTCTAAGCAGCGGACAAAGACAGGCTGTCTACTGCGGGCGTGCTCTAGACGCGGAACAAATATAATTTATTCAATCCTCCATATAAAAGTATGTATTATTAAGTCAGTAATTGACCATATGAAGACAAAATATGTGCAGGGATAAAAACTGATTATGGAAGAATTTAAGGTGTAATGGTAAAGTCATAATTGAAAGTATTTTGTATACCTATTTCTTATGGTCATTTGATTATAATTTGTGAAATACGTTTCGTAATTAATGCCCTAAATGTAGTATGTATTAGAAAAATTTGATTTATTTATAATTTTTAAATTATTTAGTAATTTAACAAATATAGATCTAATTATTTTGAACTCTTAAATATGTGTTTTATATTATGATACATAACATTAAACATAATTTTTGCAAAATAAATGATAAAAATATAAATTATTCAATAGATATTGTTTATTGATTGCTCTCTATATAGAATGGCACAGCACACAAAACAGACCGTTAACAAGTCGTTACACCGAACACGACAATATTTCACCGCTCATAAAAAGATATCATTAGAATCGAAACATAGATAGTATTCCGTAATTATCTTTAATATGTATTTAGCTATCCAATTATAGATAGGCAGTACGGGCCGCACGTTCCTGCGACGTTCCCAGGAGCGCGGGGTTCCGGGTTCGCTTCCCGGTAGCACGTGAGAAACTCGTGTGCCATATTGAGCGGGAGTATTTTTTGCTACCGACCTTTACGTAGCTCACTTGTTAGTAGTTTTTCCTAGGTTCACGCGCTTGTATCGATTTGAATTATCGATATGTTTTTACTTTCGCATCGATTTATTGATGTGCTTTTGTTTTGGCCTGTTTGTTTAAACGAAGCGGTGAAGGTGCATGTTTTAAAACCTATGCGTGTTACTGACGTGTGCTGTCACGGGATGTTGGGTGAATTGTGAACAAATACGAGAATTTTTAATCCTGAAACTGAAATTCAGTACAATGTTTATTATTCATATTTTTTTCCCAAAATGCAAGCCTGTTCGAAACCCTGAAATTTCTCAAATATGATCGTACGATCCGATAAACCAACTGCTTTACCTTCGTTACTCATAGCAATAACCTCCCAATCATACTCACACGCTCCGATAAGGGTCAACACAGTCAGAACCAACAGGACAGTAATCCGAAAACGTCCAACAATTCTAATTCGCCTGACAGCTGTCACAAATTGACATGACGTGTGTTGACTGACCTGTCAGAAGCAGATTTTATTAGATCCTGCTCTAGTTATGGGCTCTCTTCACAATGGGCAGCGTTGGCCCAAAAAGTGATCGTCGATGTTTGCCACCATCACGGCGATTGTGAAGAAGCAACTACAATGACGGCCGATCGTGGACATTTAGGCCTGATAACGTGATTGCCTCTACTCGTCCAACGTTGCCCATTGTGAAGAAGACCCATCAGGCCGCGTTTATAAGGTGACAGTGACCTATCTGTTAATGCATTTGGGAGTTGATTTATGTGGGATGATACGCCCAGTACATGTAATTACACGCTCGGTGATTCTATTTTGATGTGATTGAGTTCTACTTTGAGCTTCTTCAACGTGTATTGCTCTGTAAAATTGTGTGTTAGAATTTGAGGTCGCATGTTTTCAGTGGCAAAAGTTATGAAATGAGTATTATATGATCTTTAATTGCGTTTCTGTATAACACTACCATATTTTGATATATAATTTTAGATTTTGCATTGGATCTCCGCCAGAATTAAGTTTAATATCAATAAAGATTAAAGCCTGAATAGTGGAATGAGCAATCATAAGTGCATTATCTTATTCCATTCCGTTCTTTACGGATAGAAGATCTGACGAGAATGAATTCTGATTTCGAGAGATTCCCTTAACTAGCACAGAAAAGCGATTAGGAAAACGATTACATACATATACAGTACTCCAAAATTAATAATGCGCATGCAGATCTTCGCTAATTATCGTATTTCCAGAAACACCCGAATCACCCCGAATCATTGAATCGTAAGTGCCCTAAACAATGCACTTGCATCTTGCACCTTATTCGAAATAAATAGGAGTCAATTCAGAGTCATACACAATCGAAAACAATTCGTGCGATAGGTGACGGTAGCCTGTCAGTCAAAAAATTCAAAAATCCGTCAGTCGTCTTTATATCACACCCCGGACACTCCATACAAAATTATCGTTTTGACAGTCACACTGTAGAGACTGCAAATGTGTGTGTTAACGCTTTATGGTTGGCACATTTGTGACTAGCGTAAAAAAAAATTCGCGTTTTTCTGATGAAATACATCCGTAAGCAGCACAATATCTAACCATTTTCTACGAAAAACGATAATCACAAATCCAAAATAATAAAATTACTTTAAGTCAATTTGATTAATGTTGTCAATCTTCGTTACGTATCGTCCTTGCAGAAAAATGCGGACCATTTATAGCCTGATCGTGCGGGGTGAGGTAAGTGTTTAATTTTGGCGGGAGGCGGAGAGTGTCCGTTCTGTAGCGTTTAGCTACTATTATGTATTCTGTGTTTATATATTGGTGGTGACCGCACGTATTATCTCTGTATGGAATTATATAGAGCTGCTGTTACATACCCTTCTTAGTTTTGTTTCAAAGTAGAATTTTCCGGTAAAATGATTATTTACACAGGTAGCAGATAGCAGTGGGGAAAGTGAAAATTAATAAGAGCATAATGAAAGTTCTGATCATTCTACGATATCAGAAATAGAGATAATCCCTGAATCTGTAAATCCTTTGGACTGAGATTTTAATTATTAGATTTCACAATTTAAATGTAAACCAGTGTTTGAAAATCATTTT
>CAJQZM010041804.1:0-46306 GCA_907164665.1 Colias nastes | reverse complement strand
AAAATGATTTTCAAACACTGGTTTACATTTAAATTGTGAAATCTAATCATTAAAATCTCAGTCCAAAGGATTTACAGAATCAGGGATTATGGACTGGAAAGTCAAAAATAACAAAGGATTGGATTATGGAATGAATCGATATTTGAGAGACAATTGTTTTCAAATTATGAACTTCGAAACTTTATTTCGTGATGGTTTAATCATTAATGTAAACCATCCTAAAAAAAGCATCAAAATTTTTTTTTAACTAATTAGGATAAGTATTCTAATGCTTTAGCGTTCCAAAAGATTTACAGACTTTGACTCACTTGTCTTCAACAGCTGAAAGAGATTTTATCTAGCAATGAAAACGAAGCATTATTCCTAAAATGACTCGATTAAAAGGAATTAAGATTAATTAAAAAAAATATTTATATCCTAATCTGGATTATCTTTAATCCATTTATTAGTCTTTAGTCGCTTTATAACTTGGAAAATTCTATACTTAGAATTATCTAAGTATAGAATTTTCCAAGTAAATCAATACAACAAATATATATTCGCAATCGTGTGGCTTATCCTCGCTATTAACTTACATTGAATTATCGAAACAAATTTCGTTACTTATCTCTTTTACCATAAAATCACAATAAAACTCATAATTCTAATAAACTATGCATGAAGAAAATACATTTAACCACTCTATATACATATCGTCTTCGGAGGCTCGGGGAATATGACAGTTGCCGAACAGTCACGAATTTTTCTATGCGCATTATCAGTTTGGGAGTACTGTACATTACGTAGAGCTATATTTGATCATTGAAGTATGTTTATTAATATTTTACCACTCATAATAAGTTATAAACCAGCTGAATATACCAACAGCAATTTGTATTGTGTTTGTAATGAATAGTCTGATAATGCAATGAATTTTCTTTGTTTTTCAAATAAATTGCAAGCTCAATATTTATAATAGCGTTGTCTTCGTTTATTTTAATTGTATATAAATATGTTACGATTCCTTTATTTAGAGTTAATTGATTCCCTATGTTTGTGTTACTGTATTAACGTTTGATGTATGTGTGCTATAATATAATAAATCAATCTACGATTGGACAGACTGCCAACACATTATTACGCGTAGGAGTGTCTCTTAACCACTTAGATTGATTGCATCTATCTTAAATTATATAAATTATATGGTAAATAATTAATGGCTTGCACCTTATTCTAAAGTATTTCACGTCTCTGTACGTGGAAGAAGTTTGCGAAAAAACCGTCTAATTATTTGCTCGTGTTTTCTCAGTTTTCCGCGAAAATAAAAAAGGACTTCTAAAAAACTCGCTACTACATCAGCTGTTTCGCTGCTATTTTTCATTACGGCCAAGTAATGAAAAATATACACACAAACATAGATATAAGGTAAACAACAAATCAGTAATAAGACTGAACTAGAAATCATACACAGTGATTCCTATAATTGAGATGAATTCTTATTATGAGTTAATTACTTCAATCTTTCTTTTGGACTGGGATGTATTTAGATATTAAAGCTTACCTAATATAAATGTAGATTTTCGTAAGCATTCTAGCCAATAATTTAGTATGGGAAAACAAAGCTTCATAGCGTCTTATCATCCCGAAGTAATGACAAATGATCTGAATATCGCTGGTATTAAATCCTGGCTCTGTGCAGTCGGATAAATCTGTTCGTGATAGGCCGAATACCTGAGGCGAAATCTTATGAACACTTTACACTCTGAATAAATTATCTTGTGATTGTTGTGCCGTTATTTTTCAAGTTGATTTGGTTTATTTTCTTTTGTACAACTGTGTCCTTAAGTGATGCGTAGATTTAATTTTTCGGATGTTTGAGTATTATTGAGCTTTTACTTTTAACATAATATTCATCATTTAAGCCGTTTCTGTTATGTGTATATTACCTATATTATTCACTGAAAATAATCATAGTTATAAATTTCATTACCACCGTTGTGCAAACATGCTTTCTTTTCTTTCTAGCTACCAGCTACTTGCTACTTCATTACGTATTAAGATTTATAAAATACTTAAGATTTCCTTCAAATTTTGTTCCCGTACTGATTTACAAAAGTACTAAAGGGCAAAAGCCGCCGGGCACCACGACGCTCAGCCACCGATGATTCCGATGTTTGCCGACGCTGCACGGCCTCGCAAATCTGCAGGGCGGGCCTGGAGTGGTGCGAACTGCAAGATTATACATCATGTACGAACTACTGACCTTAGTATCGTGTTCTTTCTGTAGATAACAAGTAACGATGAGATTTGTGCTGCAAAGATGATTCGTATGGGTTAAATTGATGCGTGGAAAGAAATTTCGATATCTTTGTCTGTGTATTCATATTATTAAGTTGTAGATTATGACGGGATTATTATGGCAAGTGATAGATAATACATATCAGATGAATAAATATTAAAATGGACAATTCAAGATATGTAGAGCAAAAATAGCTATTTTTACATTAACCTTTTTGCACCGATCGAATAAGTAAAAATAAATAGTCTGCCGGAAATCGTCTCATAAAATAAATAAATGTTTAATAAAAACTAAAAGTAACATATTCATCATAAAATCCGTTTGAATAAACTGATAACTAAACGTCGACCAATAAATTGTTCTTTATGAGAACAAAAACAGGTTGCATAATGTTCCCGTCTGATTTAAAGGTCATTTAGAATCAAGCACTCTTTCATTTCTCATTACCGTATAATATTACATGTCGCTGGGGATCGCGAGTCCCATGTGTGTTCTGCCATTTTCAATAAATCCCATAACAATGGTCATAGCCCATAGGCGCTGGGCCACCATTAGAGGCGATTACGTCACGCATATAAAACGCGCTTTCATCTTACCGGCTATTGTGCGCTCTGGCTACTTCATGCTTCCTTATGCACAGGACGCGAAATAGCTCGTGAATTATAGTTTTTTGATAATGTTCATTTATTCGCTTGGTAAGTCTCTTTGTGAAGTTGAAGTGATTTTGCTAAATAGACGGGATTTGTTATCTGTTTGATTGGAGAGAGGATTAAATTAAATTATGTCTCAGTAATAAACGAGTAGGTACATGTATATATATGCTTTTCAGCGTTTAATTTTATTATGTTGAATTGATTCATTGCAAAGAGAAGCTCGTCTACAAAATTTATAGGTAAATTAACGAACAGAACATTTGAACATAGTAGCAACTTCAAAAAATATAAACACCATCACAAAGACATAAAAATGAGCTTTTATATTGAAATGTTTCACATAAATAAATTAGAAGGAACTTAGCACGGTTGCCATGGTTACTGAAAAGTTTGCAAGAGTTGCCACATACCAACACAGCAAATAAAGACCTTTAACGCTTACAAAATAAACCGAAAAAGACTCTAGAAAAACAAATTAAAATTTCCATTGTCAAGTTAAATGACTCTACACTGAAAATGTGAGCTTTTGTTTTCGTGTCGCGAAATTTACGCATGAGAGAATTTCGTCCCCGTTAAATAAAAACAGAATCGAGTAAATGTTAAATAAAAATTCCCTTTGTTTTCCCTTGTATAATTGGTGAATAATCTCTTCATAAGGTTGATGTCAAGTGTGACTTGTATAATAATTACTGTTGACAATATTAATTTTTAAATGTTAATAATTTACAAATTAATAATTTATGCATTCACAGTAATAAAATAAAAGTTAGTTAGGTATACCTAACGGGAATCCTATTAAAATTGGTTAAATGGAAGCCGGCACAGGTAGGCCAAAATAATAATAAAAAAAAAACCATTAACAAACAAAAATTTCATAACATAATTCGTAAGTAGGTATATGTACACGGAAATTTAAATCGTTTACTATTTTTTAAACGTACATCGATAGGTGTCTTTCACATAAGCGCATCCTACCTACCAGATTGCAAACCTTCTAAAAATGAATCGGTAATTGGCACCTTCAGGCTTTAAAATTCATCTGTCGAAGCTATCTGCCTTCGGTGGGTTCGAAGGCACTGTATAATGGACGCATGTCAACACCTACAGATAGCGATGTCGGTAATGCTCTATAAACATTGTGGTCTAAGAACTGCTTAAAAGTCTGAAGTGAACTTTGAGGTCAGATGAAAATATAGTAAAAACTGCAAAATAGCTTTGTAATCAAATGAAAAGCTTTATTAAGTAACTAGGAAAAATAGATTTATTGATATATTGCCTCTGTGTTATGTGTAATATTTAATATTATGTTTAACAGCACTTAAATTCTTTAAATTGCAACTTATTTTAATAATGAGAATAAATTATAACAAATCAATCAATCAGAATAATAAATATCATTTTATTATGATTACTTTTACATTACCTTCTCGCTGTCATGCTTAAAGCTACAATGCGTAACAATATATCTTTGCTCATTATTTGAAAAACGTATCCGCAAACAATTTGAAGCCAACCAGTTCCCGTAAAATTTGTATTTTTATCGGCAAGAAACGAACCGCGACACTTTCTGATCGTGACTCGGTTAAAAATCTGATAAAATTTAATATTAAAATTCAGTACTCATTATTCTTAAAAAACTTTGCAAACAATACGAAATTCCGCAGTTCGCACCCGAAACTCGATGGTTAAAATCGACGCTGTAGATATATATAGTAAATCATTATTCCGGGCTATACAAATGTCCAGGCGTACGAACACACAAACATGTGTACCAGCTCCCATTATACCGGAATGTCTCCTTGATTTTGAATGGATGCTTATTATGCACCCATTTACACCCCGAGAGCTGCCCGTGGATGTAGGACCACTAGAAGCGGCAATGTGATTTAAATGCCAAAGCGGCTACGAAAGGAATTAATGCTCATTCAAATACTTACTCAGAATTAATATATTTACTAGTGAAGTAATTTCTTATAGAAGCAGAGTAATGGGTGTAATCATGAAATATTTTGTCAAAGTTTCGGTATAATTTATAATTTAGTAGCGGATGTAATGTCTATTGGGACTCGGTAGGAACATGGAAGCAGCTTTGATACGAATTTCTTAATAATAGAAAATTATGACACGCATTTAAATGTTTCTTATACTTTTAGATTCTTTTCTCTTAAATATACAGCTTGTAGCTTTCAAATTGATTAATATTATTTTCTTAAATAATTTTTAACATTTGTAATAAGTAATGCTACTTTTTTGTGATCAAGATGATTACATAGCAAATCGCCTTCATTAGACTGCATTCATACATTTATACCGTCCTATATCATTTACCACTTACAATCCCTACTTAAATCCCACCAAATCTCCGCATAACACTTCCAGCGTAGCACCTACAAAGATCCGAAAACAGTGGCCCAGAGGCGATACGCATCTCAGCGCTGGCGGTGGTAACAAGCGGCGTGTTCCTGTCAATCGCGCTAATGTTCACAATCGCTTGCTACTTCCATACATTGTATAGCTGTGTTTTCATACGCCGCGTGGGCACTGACAGAATAGATTAAAATCGATTTGTTTGTTCAATGAAAAGTTGGATAACGATGGTTTGGTGGCTTTGTTTGCGCGTTGTAATGCGCTTTGCGGTTGTTTGATGTAACGCTGGCGTTTTAGCGGTTTGATACATTAGTTGGCTTAAAAAGCTTATTTGTAGTGGAGATTTGAAATTCTGTAATATGTTTCATATTGAATTTAGCAATACCTTCTGTAAGCGATCAATGTTATCTTTATAAAAATTATTTCAAAAACTTTTATTGATACAATTTGTGAAAATAAAAGCTTAATTCTTTTGACATGCTCAATTATTTAAACACACTCAACCAATATTTACACCCACAAACGCTTATAACTTTCAGTCCCTTTATCATTTGCAAAGCACTCATAATATGGTAATAAACATGTCCGGTCATTTCTTTACACGTGCTAAGCCCACTGAAAGTCTATCAGAATGAACAGAGGCTTACCATTTGTGTCACAGCATCTTACAGTGTGTTGAGAATTTAGCACCTGCGCATTGGCTCCACAGAATGGGATGCGACTACAAGCGGTTGTAATTGCACTTGACCGGTGAATTATATAGCCTAAATAATAATTTTAAAGCATGTAATAGAGTGGTCTTTTGTATGTGAGACGGTACTAGATGGTAGAAATTTTGGCAAATTGATTATACTTACACTGAGAGAAAAAATTTCGGCGTAATTAATAACAATGTTATTAAATGGCGTTATTATCAAATTTTATCAATTCCTATGTATTTTTAATGAAAACTACAAAAAATTTAGTTTCAAGTACAGTTTATTAATTTCGTAATATAATACCAATAAACGGGTTTTATTAAATGTCGAAATTAATATTCTTTACTTGGGATTGTAGGATTTTACATGTATTAATAAATATTCCTTGAATTTGTAGGTACTGTACTAATATCAAGAGGTACAGATTAGTTATGATTATAAAAGAGTTTTACTAAAATGACCGATTACAAAAAACTATAATATCTAATATGGCATTTCTTATTTCTATAATTCGTGAACTTGTAATTAGAACTAGTTTTATTTTTCCCTCAAGAAGTAAACTATTATTTGGCATTACAGTTTTGGCTATTAGTGTTTATATATACCTTTTATTGGAATTAGTAAAGTTTACTAGTAACAAGATACATGCCTACTTTGATCTGTCGGCGGCCGGAACGGCCGGGATGTTGCTGCTCAATTGCTCATTTGCTTAGCGTCAGTGAGCGCACGTGTGTTTAACACACAAGTGAAAATAATTTGTGCAGTGCAAAAACAATTGAATGACTCGAATAAAAGAATACTAATGGATCAATTAACCAGTGATCTCGTCAAGAGGTGGGAGTTGCAGGAGTATGTAACCCAATTTCGTGGTAAGTAGGTACCTAATCAAATTACATAAGTAGATAGTTAGAAGCTAGATTGTTTTATTTATTCTATGCACCCCAGAACACAGTACCAAACTATTCTTTGTCAGAACAGTCGATGTATTAATGTTCATAATATTACCTTATTCAAACTTAAAGTAATTTGGTATATTGCGTTGTCTAGATGGAAGAGTGGATTCTGGAACACTCAGAATTTTAACCAACGATGAAATAAGTCAGTTGATCAGTAAACTAAAACCGTTCTACTATTTCATACTAAATGTAGGAGAGTGTGTTTAATGTAAAATTTTCGGATATTTCACGTTCTATTTAAAAAAAAGTTATTATTAATGCCATTTTACTCATTAGGTTAAGTACTTTCGATATCAATTTAAAGATTTTTGATGCAATCGCCTGTGCACACTTAACGATTACACCCTGTAGATATGATGTACACTTATGGTCTTCTTTTAGTCATCATTCAAATCAGTGTTATTATTTTAGGTTCTGAAAACTTTGAAGTCGTCAATTGATGGTAGAGCAGTTGCGTAGTCGTGGAATTATCGAGAGGGCCCGTTCACATTCCTTGACAAGAACATCATCTTCGTCATCGAATTCTGATGTAGCTCCATTAATACGATTGCCAGCAGCATCAGCAGGTAATGTATATTTTGATGAAAAGCGAGTTTGTTTACTTTTACGGGTATTGCTGTTTTCAATTTAAATGATAAATGATTCCTTTCAGAATCCGACGAAGAATTAAGGGAGAAAGTCGCATGGCTGTGGAATTCCTTAGAGCCGTAGCACCTAGTGGAAGAGAAGTGGGTGGCCACAGCGGCACTGAGACTGAATACAAACTACTTGGCTGGTGGCAGTGTTGTTGCCTAAAAACTAAAAAACTAAAAATTCAGCATCGGTTGGGCAAGTTGTTTGTTATCATGAATACTATCCCCAGGATTTTTTAGTTTATTACTTAAAATTATGTTGTCAATGATTATTTTTTGGTTAATTAGAATAAAGTTATTTCAGGAAAATAGCAAATTTTTTTTATTATGTCCACCTATCTGCAAATGAAGATTTCGAACAATTTTTCACTATTACTTATCTGAACAATTTTAAAAAACAATAAAGTTTTGAATTACATTAGTTATTAGAGCTTCGTATAATAAGAAGAAAGTTGATCGAAATCATCAATATGTAAAAGTAATTAGTAACGTTACTATACTTATACCGCTAAATTTAAATACCCAAAAAAACTTTTGGAAGAGAATCTGCACATGAATATGAACAAATTTAATTATAGGACCGACTCTAAAAGCACAAATGTTAAGTAAAAAACATGAATGTTTTTCGCGCTTTTTGGAGTCGGTTCCATAGTTAAACTTGTTCATATTCATGTGTAGATTCTCCTCCAGAAGTTTTTTTGGGTATTTAAATTTAGCGGTATAAGTATAGCAACGTTTCTAATTACTATTAAACAGAATACTAGAAATTATATCACACCTCAATGAATTTCAATAAAAGATATTAATTACAAGTCAAAATTTTAATAGGGCCTATAAAAAAATACTGGTTATAACATCACTGCTTTATTATTTCCACACATTAAATTGTGAATCCTAGTCACAAGATTCTTAAGACAAGTAACAAGAGTAGTAAAACCCAAGAAAAAAAGTACTAAGAATAAAAAATATATTACGTGTAACCAATATTTATATTATTGGCCTTAAT
Source organism: Colias nastes (assembly GCA_907164665.1). Taxonomy (NCBI): domain Eukaryota; kingdom Metazoa; phylum Arthropoda; class Insecta; order Lepidoptera; family Pieridae; genus Colias; species Colias nastes. The sequence goes on along the minus strand of CAJQZM010041804.1, from coordinate 37,716 downwards.
AAAAACATATTAACAGAAAGTATGTTGGATTACTTGCACTTAAATAAACTTTACTCGTTATTAGTAAACAGGCATTTTTATTCCAACTAAACTTGGATTTTTGGCGTCAGTAAATGCAATAAGTAAAACTCGTTTGTAGCCGTTAGAGAACTTTAATTGTCCTAGGATTTATATGAATTTTATTAGTTATTAATATTTTTTAATGAATTTTTTTCTCAGTGTACATTTGAGGTTCTCCAGGTAGACGCTACTTACCTTAGACATCGTCACCACTTTCCATCAGGTGGGACTGGAGTCAAACTTCTGCCTATCTACCTACTTAAAAAAATAAGGCTTTACTCTAGCCATAAAAATACTATTCATAAATTCACGCTAGCGAAACTTTTCTAATGGAAAAGTTTGATTCTACATCATATTTTCAGCGAATAGCGGGAGCATTAAATTAAATCGCTTAGAAGTTAGAGCTTCAAAATCGCCGTATTAAAAAGCTCTATAAAAGCATTTATTAACTAGTTAGCCGTATTTTATCACTTTACGGAGTAAGCAAGGGTTTCAATAGGCCTTTTATGAAACAGTGAATTATGCTTAATTTGTATGGAATTTATGGTTTTTTCATGTTTATCGATTCATGGGCCGGAAAAACTCGCATTTACTTTTGGATGTACCAGTTACGGGTTAATTACTTATTTGTGATTAAATTATTATCCTTTTATACTGAGGTATGGATGGCAGTCTTAATTGAGCCTATTACCATAAATTCCGTCTACTTTTATTCGATGTTTTCGGCCATTTTCTTTTTCTTTGCGTATAGGAGAATAAGTTAATTGGTGTTATTGTGAGGGATGTTTATTCTCTGTAGAACAATGGATTGCATAATTACTGATAAACATGGGCATTGCATGTGCTTGTTTTTGTTTTGCTGAACATCTCAATACTAGTTTACTCAACTTTATGTAAAGAAGATTAGATAAAAAATGCTATGCATGTATAATCGTCAAATTCTTTACATTCTTGCCATATAAAAAGCTCGAGGAATTACATTTGTATTCACTTATAATTGATTTTTTTCATGAATCTCATTCAAATTATACTAAAGCTTTGTTTCAAGTCGTAATAAAAAGCAACAGAATCTGACAATAAAAAGAAATTACATATTATTTATTGCAGTATGTACCTAAATATTTATCGATATAAGTAGAAGGTCGTAATGTATTTATTTTTATTATTAAAATATCCTAAAAGAGCATCCGATTATCCGATCTCAATGGGCATATTTCACAAAGGCAAATGGACCATATCTAAAGCGTTCGTGATGAAAAGTTAGCGGAATAAATTAGTTTAGACAATAATGAGGTAAGGCATTGTGGCGTCACAGGGCGGTCCAAACAATTGTTGACCAAAAGCGGCCTGCTGCCGATTGTAGCACGCACTGTACCGTCGGCATATAAAGTACCTCTCAAAAGTTAATTATTTGGCATCATAATCGTAATATGAGTTCATAGTACTGTAGCAGATTTTAGATGAATTTGTAATATATGTTTAGTTAATGATTTGATATTGTTTTGATTATATGTTGCCTCTATGTAGGCTACTTTAGTTACTCCTACATGCCTAATAAGTTACTTATCAAAGCTCTTAAAAATACCTAATTAATCTAAAAAAATATAATTTTATAGAACATTTCGGAGAAAGGTGCAGTGTTAGACGGTAGTTACTAGTTAGTTACTTTAGTTTAAAGTCAGAAAACTATGATTAACTTCCTTTTTATAATAAACATAACTACACTGATATATTCAGCTGTTTTTTTTGCTAAAACACCTAGTACCTTCACATCTATCTTCACAAACATCCACGTTTATATCATGATGAAATTGTATAGCGAGAGGAAAGCTCTCGCTATACAATTTCAATTTTCACGTTACGTCTTACCAAGGGTGTAAAATAGATTATGCGGCCAGTACTTTATCAGATGGACAGAGAGTGCGTTAGACGGTAGTTACTTAGTTAGCAATTATTATTATTTAGTGCGGCGGCACAAAGCCTACACCTACGCGAGTGCGTAAGCTTGATTTGTATGGATCGTTTATTTTTCATAACACTTAGAGTTCAATTGTAGGTAAAGATATGTTTAGAATTTCATGTGTTATCTTCTACAGGATCCGCGGAATTTTAGTAAAACTAATATAGGTAGTAGATTTATGCATAGAAATTTTTCAATGCTTTTGTCTTCTTAACTTTCGAATTTACAATATAATTTGTATAGGTAAATAGAATTAAACGAGGATGGTAGGTGATAATTGTAAACTTATACCTACACTACTTAAACTTAGAGACAATTTATTGTTATAAACAATAAATAGTTTTTCACTAAATAGCATTATATTTAGGGAAAACAACAACTACAAAGCTTTCTATACCTACGATCTCAATTTATATTATGTACCAATTAAGAAAATTACGATATTATTTTAACGATATATCCACAATAAACTAATGCAAGACAGTATCGGTCTACAGTCGACGTATCAAATCATCCTTTGTTAGCATTGTTAATTTGCTCACAATCATATCTGATTTAACGCACTAAATATACATTTATTTCATTCAACAATAACGCTTATTAATATAATACGATAAGGTTAGGTAATTGAATTTATATTAAAGTAATAACATTCATATTAAGGTTAAGTTTTGACAGAACAAAACAGCTACCGTGTTGCTATAATTACACAGATAATAAATCAACTGACCTGATATTAATTTTGAGTAATGACATTAATATAATTAATTGATTTGATTAAAGAAAGTATTCATGAATGTTAAATATTTTGAAGTAGGTAATTTCTTATCCCTTTAGTTCTTATGGGAGACCAATCAGAAGTTATAATTTTAATTACACATTACCTAAGTGAAAAAAGCCTTTACTAATACTAATGTTTTAAATGGTTCAATATAATAAAATCATATAGGTACCTAGGTATATCGCAAGCAAGTATATTTACATTTGAAAATATTCAAATTAGATAGGTACCTAGATTCTATTTTACACATATTTAATCAAATTAACATTTTTCTAACAACATAGAAACTTAAAAGTTTACAGTTTCAACGTTAATTTGAGATTTATCCAAAACTCTAAACTCCATAATAACACTACAATCGAGATCAAAGGCTGTTTATCAAGTATAAACAATTGTTATCATAACAAATCATAGCTACAATAATAAATTCCCTTTGAGAAAAATGTTTCCTCTCCAAATATGCCTATCGTACAGATTGGCTCCGTTCAGTTGGAAGCGATAAGAAAAGTTTCAGAAATCAATAGATAGGGGCGGCTAGGCAATTGAAGATTTTGTTTTAGGGCCCCGGATAATATTAGAGGTTATTAAAATAAATTTTCGGTTTAATATATAAAGTGTTTGTTGTGATGCGAATGAATAAATAAGATAAATAACCGTAATAATTAAGAAAGAGTGTATTAATTGAACATAATTTTTTTCGAATTACTTGTTAATTGCACATTGGGATAGCCTTATTTTGCTTTTGAGTGTTAACAGAGTTAAGTGAGAACAGAATTGTTTGTATTAAAAAGTTATTGATTTCTTTTATTTTTTAAATTGTTTGTTTTTATCCTATAGACCTATAACTACAACTAGGTACTACTAACTTATAATCTCGGTCGTTACTTCCTAGTCTCCTAGAAGAAAATTATGATTTGACGTAAAATATTTCGAAAAACAATATAAAGGTTCAGCAGTTCATTCAATTTTTCTTTGTATTTTCTAAATTCTAAATTGCATTTAAATATAAAAGAAATAGTACCAAATTTTTAAACGTAAACATTTAGAGAGCTTCCTGGCTGCAATAGTAATCAAATATAATCATAATACAGTGCCTATTAGCTCTTTCACACAAATCGATTTAGCTGAAATTTGGTATGCAGATAGATTATGGCCTGTTATAACGTATTGGCTACCTAATTTCTGGAACATTTATGATCGGAATGTATGAAATTGTTATGAAGCATTGTATATAGCATTAATTGATAAAAGATTACTTAAAGAAAAAAATTAAGTTCATAAATTTTACATTTATTTGTGAATGGCTGTCAAACTTAAAATTTGAGTCAGTTTAATAAAAAAATATCAGTAACGTTTCGGGAGCATTTGGAATATTTTATAGTCCGCAGAGATAAAATCTTATTTTTTCCATATTCTCTTTCTTAATAATTTACATAGTTAGATATAATTAACACTTCAACATTTCTTTGGGGCCTCAAAACATCAGATTTCATAACTGTAACTTAGTGAAGTGTCCCAGGGATTCGATTTTATTACTGCGGTGAAGTGTCCATAAGAACTGGGGCTTTCTTAGAATCTAATCATGGAATACTTAGTTCCTAATCAGGAAGGTGCGGAAAATTTATTGAAGCAATGAGTAAACGTTAAAACAACCGAATGAGTACCATAACATGTATTTTACAGATGAGAGAACTTTTCGACGTCGTTTATCTGTAATTGAATCGATTTATATATCTATCTATTTGTTTATATGTTTAGAAATATACTTTGAATTTTTGATGTTCTATGTATCTACATTTTTTCTAATAACTGGGTATTCATATAAAACAATTGTATAAAATGGCTATAATAATTATTAATCTAATTTGCACTGTGCGATTTTCTTCTAGGTACTAGGGAAGCGCGTACCGTCTTAGACCACATCTTAGCTTGTCTGAAATACCTATATAAAAATATTTATTTATTTATTTTGTCGTAGGAGGAACCAGCTACTTCAGGCGACAGCGGAGACGAGAGTGGCAGCGAACCGGAGTGCCTGAACGACAAGCCGCAAAACCATAAGGAGTGGAATAGCAGAGAAGAAGTAAATAATAGGTAAGATAATTTTGTAATAACATGAATAATAATTGTAACAAAAGAATTTTAATCGTTGTTACTACTACTACTACTGTGCCTAGCCTTATCCCAGTTCACTTGGGGTCGGCTCTCCTCGTCATTCTTCGCCAGAGACATCGATTCCGGGTCGTCGAATCATTTACTTGAGCTTTCTTCAGGTCTTTGTTGATAACAGACATCCAAGTTTGTAGGGGTCTACCTCGCTTTTTCGGTCCAGAATCTATGGCCAAGACTCGCTTGGTCATGTGCTCTTCAGGTCTTCTCATCACGTGGCCATACCATTGGAGACGTCTTTCCGACAGCTTCTCTTCTATTGGTCTTATCTTGAAGCTACCACGGATATGAGTGTTTCTCACTTTGTCGGCAAGGGTAACACCTCCAGCCCATCTGAGCATCCTCATTTCCGCTGCGTGTATTTTTGTCGCATGGGCCTGTTTTATGGGCCAGCATTCACTACCGTAAATGAGAGCTGGGCGGATCGCTGTTTTGTATGCCTTCCCTTTCACACGCACCGGCATCCTGTTGTCACAGAGTACGCCGGACAGTTCCCTCCACTTCATCCAGCCAGTGTTGATGCGGTTGGTCACGTCTGCATCAATGGTACCGTTGTTAGATATAACAGAGCCTAGGTATTTAAAATGGTCGACAGTGTTAAGCGGGTGACTTTGAATGTTAATAGTGCGATCTTGGTTATTTGAGCCATAGCAGCACTGCATATATTCCGTCTTTTGACGATTGATCTTCAAACCTGCGGTCTCTAAGGCGTGTCTCCAGTTCTCCAGTGCTTCTTCAAGATCTTCGGCACTATCTCTAATCAGTACAATATCGTCTGCGTACAACAAATCCCAGGGAGGTTCTCTTTGCAAGTTTGCAGTCAGATAATGCATGATGAGATTGAAAAGTAGCGGACTCAACGCCGAACCTTGGTGGACACCCACTGCCACCTCAAATTCCTTGCTCAACCCTGCCGGACTTCTCACCTTAGTAGTAACCTTATGGTACATATTAGCAACCACATTGATATAATACTCTGGAACATTCTGTGACCGCAGAGACTCCCATATCAAATGTCGTGGTACTCGGTCGAAGGCCTTTTCTAAATCTATAAATGCGAGGTGGATGTCTTTCTTCATTTCTCTATGCTTCTCCAATAAAATTCTCACACAGTGCAGGGCATCAGTAGTTGATTTCTGCGCCGTGAAGCCACATTGGTTTTCAGTGATATTAACCAACTGCAGGAGTCGATTGTTGATGACTCTCTCCCATATCTTAAGTGTATGTGACATGAGTTTTATGGCACGATAGTTTTCACACCGTCTTAGGTCACCTTTGTTTTTAAAGAATGGGACTAAGAAGCTTTTCCTCCATTCAGTAGGAATTCCATCACGTAGAATTCTATTAAAAAGTTGTGTGAGGAAAAGAGCTCCTTTCTCACCCAACTTTTTCCATAGGTCAGCGGGTACTTCGTCAGGCCCCACTGCTTTGTTGTTAGACATTTTCCTAATAGATGTTTTAACTTCGTCTAGGCTAATTTCCTGTATTGGTCCCTCAACAGCTGGTAAGTGTGGTGGTTCTTCGTATGGATACGTCTGATTAAGGAGTTCCGAGTAGTATTCCTGCCATCTTGCGTTAATATGAGCGTTTGAGGTCAGTAGCTGATCATCTTTGTTTTTGATGTATCTCGAGTTACGAACATCCATATTGTTAGCTCTTCTTTGTCTAGCTATTCTAAAAAGTTCCCTGTCGTCTTTAGCTCTTTCTAATCTTTCGTAGAATTCTTCGTCGTGATGAGCTCTTGCGCAGGCAACTTCTCGTTTAGCTGCTTTCTTCGCAATGCAATAATTACTACGATCCTCTTCACTTCTACTTAATTGCCAGATCTTAAATAATTTCTTTTTCATCTTGACTTTTTCTTCTACTTCTTCCTTCCACCACCGCGCTTGCTTGTTATTCTTGAGAGGACCCTTTGAGATTCCAAATATTTCTGAGGCTCTCTGCAAACAATAATTTTGGAAGCTGCTCCACATTATATCAGCTGTTCGAGTGTCATTTCCCAGTTCTTTGTCCACATAGTCTACCATTTCTCTTATGAATCTATCTCCTTCAACTAGATATAGCTTATGCCATCGGATTTTAGGTGTGTATTGCATAAAGACTTTAGTGGTCTTTGGCATTATAATATCGACGACTAGCAGACGGTGTTGTGATGTAAGAGGCTCCCCTAGTATCACCTTGCAGTCTCTAAAAATATGTAGCCTAGAACGATCAGCTAGGATATAATCAATTTGGGTACTTGATCCTCCACTTTGATATGTTATTTTATGCTTGTCTGGTTTCTTAAAGAATGTGTTAATTATGGCCATATCATGTGTGATTGCAAAGTCTAAGATGTCAATACCCTGAGTATTCTGGTTACCATAACCCTGACCACCGTGTACTCTCTGGTGGGGAAGGGAGGTAGTTCCGACATGACCATTTAAGTCTCCTCCAATGTATTTGCTCTCACCTAGAGGGAAGGATTGCAACAAGTCATTTAGGTCATTCCAGAATACTTGTTTTTCCAATTCACTACAAGCTGTCTGTGGTGCGTACGCTGATACAATATTCATGCAGGGCTGTTTGTCCAATGCAAACTTTATTGAAATAATGCGGTCGCTCACGCGTTTAACTTCCACTATACGCTCTTGCAAGTTACAATCAATTACGATGCCTACGCCATTTTGTTTAGAAGTACTGCCATGATAGATGAGTTTATATCCATTTCCTATATTTCGCGCTTTCGACCCCTTCCACTTGGTTTCCTGTATACAACATCGTTACACAATTTTAATCGTTGTTGTTATTTTTAAATAAGTGCCTGCACAATGCATTATATCTTAATGCTCAACTAAAGACTGGGTGTGCTCATTTTGAGTGCATGTGCTGAAAACGGTACTATGTACGGGTAAATCTGCAACTTATGTATATTTTTATATAAACATGTGATTTTATTTTTATATGTAACGCAAAGCGTGAAAAACTATCCAAATCTATTTACAAATACTTAAAGTTCACTAACGTTTCTGTAAAGGCAAACTCAAGGTACCGGTTTAAACACTTTTGTGCAATTTGTTATAGGGATTCTCAAGCGGATAACCAACCTTCTACGTCCTCATCAAATCAAGAAACAGAAGCAAAATCGAGTCAACCGTCGTTACCCAGGATTCTGCCCAAAATAGACCTTCCCGGGGGCGCCATGTTGTATCCTTCGGGGGTGCTTGCTGGCGTGGGGTTAGATGGATTGGGCACTAACCTAGGTCTGGGCAATTTGGCTATGGGATACCCGCATAGCTTTATCTTAGGTTTAGCTAATCAAGGACAGGATGGAGGTGAGTTGATATGAAAAATTTTTTATGTCAATAATTTTGGTTTAGTTTTTTTTAAGACAAGCTATGTAGTATTTAAACTTTTAATTAGTGCTAGATCATATTTCAGTTATAATAATAACATACAGTGAGAGGGCGAGTCACCACCTGCCAACATATTTTTACTTTCTTTTAGTAGAAAGGCAGGTGCCATAGTTTCCCATAGTCCCCAGTACCAGTCCATTTAGCATCCCAATCCATAGCCCAATTATTAAATTTCCATACCCTGCAATAGTCCTACATCGGCCGCGGACTGCCTAGGGCTGTATCTCTATAGTGCAGTCATGGGCAGGCTGCGGCTGGTGTTCCACAACACATTAAAAGTCTCGAAAGGGCCTCTGCGTGTTGGATCCGTGTCCCCACGTAAGCCTTCCAAAGATCCGGGTACCGTCCTTCTGGTGGTACCCGAGTATTATGGAGAAGAGAAACATAATAATAATAATAAAAGCCTTTATTTATTCCTTTTCTTATATCTAATTACATAATTTATTTTTGTTAGTATGGTTAGTATTTACATTATTCTTATTTCTATTACAATTCTATTTTTAAATATTAAATGTGTTAGTAAATTTAAACAGTATGCAATTAAATATATTATAAAGGACCGCTTTTTGCGGTAAAAGCCTCCTCCAATTTTTTCCACTCATCTCTGTTTTTGGCTACTCTTGTCCATAGGGCACCTGCGTGATTTTTCAAATCATCACTCCATCTTGTAATTGGTCTCCCTCTTTTCCGCTTTTTATAATAAGGTGTCCAATTAATAACTGTTTGTGACCATCTGTCATCTCTCAATCTGCACAGGTGACCTGCCCACTTCCACTTCATTTTACAGACATACCTTGCTACATCTCGAGCATTCGTTCTTTTTCTTATAACAGTATGTCTTATTCTATCTCTCAGTTTAATATTCATAAAGCTTCGTTCCATACCTCTTTGACAGATGCTAATTCTATTCAGATGTTTTTTTGTTAGAGTCCATGTTTGGCATGCATATGTAAGACATGGTGTTAGACATATATCCATCGCTTTAGCTTTTAATAAATAAAGCCCCCCAATTTGACAAAAACATCATTCACCCCCTCAAATAGTAAAGATTTACCTCAACATATAAATAATTATAATTTCAGTTATATCTTATATCAAATTAAAGTATTCGATAAAGATTTAAACACATACTTTTCATATGGAAACCTGTTATCTTATGAAAGTTCTGAAATCTTATGAAAGACTGAAAAGCTCTATTAAATTCACTCTATAAACATTACCATTATCAAATAGCACGAATTTCCGACTTTCTGTCGCAAACCTTTTGCCTATTATTCTATAAACCGTTTGAACTATCTCACCACTTACAAAAACACACAAGTCGCTCAAACTTTCCCGATTTGTTCACCAGCGTCATCATCAAACCAGCCGCAGTTCATCACCATCCCGCTATCGATGATGGCAGGCGCGCCCAACGGCTGCCCCAGCGCTTCCAGTGATGACAGCAGCGAACTGCAGGACCTCAGCACTGGGGCAAGGAAGTGACCGCTGTGAAGGTTTGTTTAGTATCGAATAATATATAATGCAATATGTACTTTTCATGTTAAAAGAAACCCTTATCGCCTTTTAATTTAAATCTAGTTCCCAACTTTTCTCATAAGTTACCATTTACCTTATTGTAGTCGTAATATGCATACCAATGTAAATAATGAAGTTTAAAATAAAGGTTTCAATTGGCACACAACCTAAAAGAATGGTGTATGCCAATGGGCAATGCCTATTCTATAACTCAATACACCTGTTTATTGATCAATAGTGCACAGCAATACAACGAGGTTATAAAGGTATATACAGGGTGTCCCAAAAAGTAGTGATGAACGGAAGCTGGGAGGTAGAGAACCTAGAGGGCTATCCGAATCACCCCCATGTATGTTATGCGATTTTTCGTATTTTCGGAGTTATGACGTTTTTTTTCAATTTTTCACCTATCGCCGAGTACGATGATATTTTAAATCGTGGTGACGTCAATTATTGCGTTAGATGCTGGATCTTTTTTTGTTTACTAAGCTGAAAGATAGGCCAATTCAGTATAGTAACATTTACTATCGTTAGATCTTTGAATGGAATAAAAAAAAGAATTAAATTTTTAATAAATAAAAGAAATAATAATAAAATGAAATTTTTAGGGTAGCTACCTGATAGATAGAGCAAGTTTTTAAAAGCCAAACGGAAAACTTTTTTTTATGTGATTTTATTTTTTTATGGGCCCTTGAAGTTGTGAACATACTGGGTAATTTTATATCTTTCTTGGCATTTAATTCTTTTTTTTTATTCCATTCGAAGATCTAACGATAGTAAATGTTACCATACTGAATTGGCCTATCTTTCAGCTTAGCACACAAAAAAAATCAAGCATCTAACGCAATAATTGACGTCACCATAAATAAAAACCTCATCGTACTCAGCGATAGATGAAAAATTGAAAAAAATGTCATAACTCCGAAAATACGAAAAATCGCATAACATACATGGGGGTGATTCAGATAGCCCTCTAGGTCCTCTACCTCCCAGCTTCCGTTCATCACTACTTTTTGGGACACCCTGTATACCTGGATTAACAAGGACTTCAGTTTGCTAGATTTGTCCAATAATTGAAATTGATCTAGTCATTGTCTATAAAATTCTTTAGGCGAACTAAATTATAATATACGACACGTACGACCTAAAACAGATGATAAAAAATAGTTTATTTCGATTATATCCACCTTTTAAAATAGCTAATTACTCAAATAATATTAATAATTATTATTTTTTTCAGAAAATTGCCGCTGAAGACTGGAGTATGTTATATTCATTGTATTAATTATTATTATCTTTTAAATACGTACATAATGTACCAAAGTGTAACTGGTTGGACATAAAAGCAATAAACTAGTGATATTCTTAGGCTTGTTATATTACTGAAGATCCGTATGTAATTCAATAAATAATAAATTTTTATTGTAAAATTAATAACACCTCATATTAGTTAAATATCTAATGTTATAGGTACTATATTTTTAGATACAAGATAAATCAATTCAAGTACCAAGGGTGAAAAATAGTGTATTGTAATATTATGAAAATGGATTTAAAATTCAACAATAATTATTCTTATCCAGCATAGCTATAAATCATAAATGTTTTGTCTATACAATAGTTTTTATTTAGCTATTTCTCCTGACTTTTGAATAAAAATCTGGAGCATATTGGCGTGAACATAGCACATTTATATCAAACCTTTTTACAAAATTTGCAAGTTTTAAATCTTAAAAATATATTATCGTATTTTTTACACATGTAAAATTAGTTATTCACATCTTTATAATATTCAATTTACGTACTAATACATATTCATTATTTGTTTTTATGGTTTGTAAAATACGGATCTTCAAAAATTGTGTATTCTAAACGTTATTTCGTGTACAATGCAATGCGTGTAACCATTTGACTTGCCAAGTTGCATATCGTGAACCAATGCCATTCACACTATTTATTGTTTTAGTTTAAGCTGTTAGTTAAGTGTTGTTATCGAAAATTGTAAGAGTATTTTTGTACGAGCTAATGCTAAAGTCAATTCTAAACAGTGTAGATTAAATTATTTTAGGTTATTGATCAAAATCGAGTTTCTAGATCAACTGTTGCTGTGTATAATGTTTTCTTACTTTCAGTAATGTTCAAAGCTTACTTAATTTATATACCTATTTTATTGGAAATGTTAAAAGAGTACAGATAGAAACGAAAGTTGATCTATAGTCAATTTGTGCATTTTAGTAACACAGTTAATAATTTTGTGACAATAAATATTACTTAAATTAGAAACTGCTTAGCGACCTCGGTTGCTGATTGTACTCTTATTTGTATTTAAAACATTTTTTTCCTGTAAAAGGTAGATTTTTTTGGCTTAAAAGCATTTATAAATTTAAACTTTTTAAATGTATAACCAACAACGTTAAAATGTGTACAATATTAACTTAATTTGTTATTAAATACTTAATTACTTGTAAGTTTACCAATTGTAGGAATGGTCACGTTTTGATTTGTATTACATAAATGTTCCTTTCTCTTATAACTAAATAAATGATTTCAAATAATTTGAGTGTTTTTATTAATTCATTTTCCCATATTAGTTCTAAATGTTATTGAAAATATATTATGATGTAAAAATTTACCTACTATCATCTATGTTTACTTACCTACATTTTATTTAGTTGCTCGCCATCAGTGACTGATGTAGCAATTAAGGAACTTTTTCCACCCGTGCAATGATTTTTACCAAAGTATTCTGACCCTAACGCCAGTTCTGTTATTCTTTAAAACTCAAAAATTCTGAACCGACTGAGCTCGAATTTTGACAAGATATTATACAACTCGCGTCAGAGATGCAATGCATGTATTTATGTATCATTACATCTTCATAAATATATTTCCATATCTATCTATAAGTAAGTTATTTCCTTCTCCCGTAAACATCAATATAAATTAGAAGATAACATGAAATGTAAAAAAAAAAGCTGCCAAGGATAACATACAGAACCAAATAGTTAAATTAAGAAGGCATTTGTATACTGCAAAAAATACAATAGCAAAATCGATATTATATTTCCAGAATCAATTATTATCTTTCTCATAAATAGCAATCACAATAAAATTCAAAACAATAATAAACTTTGTTACACAGATACGTTACGTTGCTATAAACATTACAATTACAGACAAAGGAATTTAATTAGAGCCTCATTAAGAACAACCTGAACAGTTCACATGATAATAATTCTACAAAAAGTATTTAGACGCCATTGCTATTTTAGTTTTCATAAAAACGTCGACAAAAACTCGATTATTCGCTATTGAATCGACCAAATAATATAGACCCCTATCCCTCCCTCTAACTTCGATTTAAGATATACTTGATGGAAAAATAGTCCGAATTATTTTATAGATAAGAATTTGAATTACTTGCATATATTTACATTATTAATTACCGAGTCCTTGACAAAAAAAATGACGAGGGGAATTGAATGATTTTATTAGAATATTATTTGTTTTGTGCCAATAAAACACTTGTTTAAAAGCTGGTGGTCTGCCATTGGTCAGCCCTTCACCAATACAGTCGATTGATTGATAATGGACACTTGAAGGAATAAAAAATCTGTAGAGCCGTTTATTATTTTCTTCTATATATTAATTTTACATTTAATTTAATATTCGTTTGGTTGTGTATACTTGTTTTGTCTGTATAAATAACGTGGTCTGTTAAGAATGAACATTCATTAAGTAAATATAATAATGATAACGTATATATCTATTATAAAAATAGATATAGAGTTGAAAAATATAGAAATAGAGTTTGGGGTAGGTATTAGATATAGTAATATAATATAAGTAACATTATTATCATTATCGAAAAAGAAAATAAATAGATTTAAGTATTACTTATTTTAAATTAGACCAGCACAGCGCGTCTTGATTTACTGCTGTTATAAACTAATTGCCGATCCTGCCTTTGTCCAGAAAAAGGAATATAATATCCTATAGAAATTTAAACATCAAGCGAGAAATAAATAACAATATTGATTCGTCTCGTGAGTATTATAATTAACACCAAAGCGACTCCATGCATCCCCTGTTATTTGAAATAATCTATCAAAAGGCAGCATTGCATATTCCTGCCACTGCGCAGTCATGCACACATACATATGCACATATATTCTCATCTATATGTACACCTACTTATGTAATTCAACAGAATTCCGAGTAGTAAATGATCCGTACGTTTACGGGTTAAAATTCAAAGAAATAATCGAACTGAGTAACTGCAGTTTATTTCAACAATTTTAAATTGACGTTACACATTGGGAAATTGAATACGAGAAAGTATTATTGACACGTTATTTCTTGTAACAGATATTAACAGTGTTGAATGATACAATAAATGACAGAAACAGAGTAATTATTTACAAAAAGGCTGTGTTCGTTTTAGTTTATGTCACAGTCGTATGAATTTCAGTGTCAAATTTCTTGTCCTCGTAAATATAGGTATATTAACTGTAATGTAACATACTTAAACTCAAAATAAACTCATGATAAATATATGGCTTTTGCTCACAAAAATTTTGTATCTTATTATCTATACTGACTGACTATTCAGGACTATACATTCAAGAAAGTGAACCTATTATATAGAAAAATATCTCAATTTTTCAGATTAATGTAGATAACAGTTACGTTACAGTTTTATTTAAACTTTCTCCAATCACTAATAAAAGGATCAATTTTAAATTATTTTAATTTGTAAAAGTACATACTTTCCTGATACTTGAAAGTAGCCAAGTAGCCCATGTCATAGCCCTCGTTATAATTTCATTTAACATCTCTTAGCTTTTTTCCTCCTTAATGGATTGTTTGGAAATTTCACAAGTACGTCTTTCTTCAATTTTAATCTAATAAAAATTGACTGAAAGAAAGGAATGTCAGGTACACACCAAAATAAAAATGCATATGAAATAAATTAAATATTTGATATTTTGTGAAAGAATTGAAAACTATATTCTCTTTTATTTATAACTTAATCTTCACGTTGAGTTTGACGTTATTACAGAAGAAAATGAATCGTTTTAAAAATCATTGTAGAAACAGCGTCCATTTCAGTTCCAAATGGAATAGTTTTTCTGACAAAACCCTGCATTTCAATTATTCTTTGTCTAGGTACGTGTTAATGTGGCAAGCAACCGCCATTACGCGAATTTTATAAAAAGAAAATGTCAGCCATTTGCTTCATCAATATTCAACTCTTAATGAACACCGACATTAACAAATGAGGTCCTGGCGCGGAATTACAAATTCTTACCAATTTGCACCCAAATAAATGGCTCACTACTCCTTGTTTATGCCTGAAGCGTTATTTATTTGCTGTTAAATAAATTGTTTCTAAACACTTTTAAAAGGTCGATATTGACATTTTCACTAATATATAACCCTAGCTAAAAACGTTAACAGCATGAATTACGTTAAACTATTTAACACATACAGTGGCCAATAGTATTTAGAATTACTTCAAGAAATTTATATGAACACATAGAGTAAAACGGCTTGTCATGGATAAATGTTGTAATAAATTGAAACAAAATATGCATAATTTATTTCCAAGCCACACCTCATTTAAATATATACATATAGAATTAAAATCCTTTTTCTACATGATTCACAGAAAAAAAGAAAACAACGGCCATCGCATAGCTTAATGTTAGTTATGCAAAATTTTAAACATATTCATTTGCTAATTAAACTAATGATATTTATAATGTTCAGCTTGAAACCTGGGCTTACCATAAACTATGTTCATCTCATTCCTTAGATTCTTGCAATGCAGATAGCCTTGCGACATTTCGATGATTCACGTAGGTACTTATGTAGTAACAAAGGTTACAACCAAGAATATTATACTATTTTTAAATCCAATTAGTGATGATGAAAACGTTGGAAACTTAATGACGTATTTTCAATGTGTTGTTTTTTTTTTAATTCAAAAAAAGCGGAATCGCTACCTACTTTAAAAAGCTTTGGTTTATGATTGTTAACAGATAACAACTGAAATAGGATAACATAAGGGATAACATTTTTCAAGTGTACGTATGGTTATGAATATTTTTTGATCAAAGCTTTATATTATGAACTATTTTTTGGAAACAGAAGATGAAAAGAAATAGAGAATATTATGGAATCTTTATTGAGACGATTTTCACGCTTTCAACTGACCATACCTAATTATTTTTATATAGATACCACTGCACTGATGATATTTTCCGACATAGTCATTGTAAGAAAAACAGTCATTACCAATTCAGTGGCGGCCATACATAAATATTTTGCCAACAATCATTCTATGGACGCATTATTTTAATAACTACGCCTTAATTGGGCGCGCGCGTCAGATTCTACTCGGGTGACCAATACTTTCATGTTCCTAAAAACAATTTTATATTCAATAAAAAACATTTTTTTTAGTGACACTAACACCTAAATTAGATTAATATAGCTTATTAATTATATTCAATGAGTTTATAGTTAAGTCTTAAAATAAAATATTTTCGTATTTAATATTCTTAAGTTCGAGAATAATTATAAGACAAAAACAACGTTGAAACCGTTGAAACAGTTTTGCGTTAACAATATCACTATATCACTACAAAATAACAGAAAGGTATTTTATAACATATCTCAAGCTTGAAATTGATAAGCGTAGAAATAGTTTATATAATTAGAACGCTTTAACAACAGGCCCTGTGGCGCAACGGATAACGCGTCTGACTACGGATCAGAAGATTCCAGGTTCGAATCCTGGCAGGGTCGTGGAACATTTTTTAGTTTTATTTATTTTTTACTTTTCTTTTATTTGGAAAAATTTTATCATTAAAAATGCTAAATTATAGAATATAATTACTTTTAGGAAGTAAGAATTCGAACATTTGAGTGCATAAATTTAGGTATAATTAAGTATTCATATTTAATTTATGAAAGGTCAAGGGGTATATATTTTTTTTATTGTATGTCATACTCAGAAAATTACTGGTTTTAACAGAGTGAGAATTTTTCTATTATACCATCTGTGTTACCGATATAATCTATTAAATAGATACCAGTGCAATCAAAAATAACTCGTAGAATGTTATATTATGGAAGATAGCCTTTATAGCCCCAAGAAATACTTACAAAAGTTTTTGTTAGTCATTAAAATAGATGACTTTTTCTGTTGCGAAGTGTATATTCCTATTAGTCAGGAATAATTGAATAGTAACGCAAAAACATGATAACTTTTTGTATGTAAGGCTTAGATGTATGGCAATTTGCGTAACATATACCGCTATAAAGATAAAATTTTATTTACCGTTACTAACAAAAACTTCTCTTATATTACACACTACTTATAGTACACTGGGATAAAAGAACCCTACATATTTTTATTATATTAACAATACTTATAAGGTTTGGTAAATACAAAAACAAACCATTCGAGAGAAAATATAATATACTTAAACTATGTGTCAAAACATAAATAGAGGTACTTTACTACAATAAATAATCAAAATACTTTAATGCTATCAATCAATCGTTACGAAAATAAATTATAAACTGAATTTGACGCTCAGAAACTGAGAAAAATCATGAAAAAATAAATGGGCACTAATAAAAAGATAACAGGTAGTTTTAGATTTCTTTTTCAAATTTATAACGTTTGATTAGTTAGAGCATACTAAAGCTCTATAAATATTTTGGCTAAATACAAATACATATTATATCCTTCATTGATTTCGTTTATAAATCCTAAATTCAAGTAAACCATAGACACCATACTAAACATCAGTATGTGTGCGCACGCGCACCCCTAAACCGTCGCGTCCGCTCCACGTATGGTTCTGTTCATTGTCCTAACTGCCCATCGATGGCTGAAGGACAATATTCGTATAATATTGATTTATAGAGCAAGTAATTAACTTAATAGATAACACTGATAAAGAAGCAGCTTCTATTATTATGTAACTTCTTATAAACTGCCGAAATTCATCTCTTGTATTTATAATACAATTAACATTGAACATCAATGTTCAAAAGGGTTCAAAAAAATATACCAGCCGAATTGAGAATCTCTTCCTTTTTTTAAATTCATTTAAAAAAAACTTGTAAACAACATACATTTAACTCTTTATTTGTGTATTAATATTTAAAGATATGTAAGCAATTTTCCATAGAGCTTTTATTTTCTTTAACTTAAAATTTTCAATGTAAATACTAAATACACACAACAGGGGCGGAAAATAAGTACCTATAGTAAGTAATTGAATCTATCTTAACGCTTTAGGCCTATAAGTATTACACTTAAAATTCTCTTATAGCTCTACATTATCCTAAATATCACTCGACAACTATTAAATAAACGAGAAATGTAAAAAAAAATGAAATTGTAGTCACCTTCTGTTTACGTAAAATGATCTGGTAATATAGGCTGAGTGATTTATTGTGACAATATTTATCCCGCTGCACTGCTCTTGTAATACCGAGATACAATATTATTAGCTATTAAGTATTTAAAAAAATATTTAATATTATTATTATTTATTTATTACTATTTTTACATCCTGTAATATTTTCCGAGTAATATCACTAGTGAAAAATTATATTTGTTTGCAATTTTTGTTAGAATCTTTGTTATTTTGTCAAACAATCACCCTAAAACTACAGAACGCATTTGAATCAAACTGTGTGGTAAATCATATTTATTTTTATGAGAATATACCTACTTCAATAGCGGAGCAGGGGTATTTATTTCATTGGAAAAATGTTATAGTTTAATATTGCATAACTAACTAACAGACTCTGTAATCACTTTTATGAAAATATACTACTATTATGCTAACCTTTCTAGAATCCCACGGAAAGCAGCAGACAAGCTGACTCCGCGCGCTTCTGAGAAGCCGGGCTGTGGGATTTAGTAGAGAACTGTATTTCATGGCAATAGCAAGTGTCAATCACGCAGATACAAACGTAATCAGGGAGAGACGCTTAATAAGGACGAGACGGTATCGGAGAAAAAAGGTAAAATTATGAGATGGACTGATCGTGTTACGTGCGCCACAAAAAGTACTCGGGCTACGAGCCTGTCGTAAGGATCGGGGGAAATTCCTCGTTTACAGCACACGATGTCGGATACGATTTTATATGCATATTTATCGTGTGTCAAGTGTTACAGCTGGAACAATTTGAGCGTACTTAATAATTTAAGACGGTGTTAATGACGTTTTAATTATAGTAACGGTGCTACATTATGCAATGTTCATTTATTTCCGTAACTATAACACATATTTTCATTCCGTTAAATCATTAATCGTGCTTACGATGAGTGAAAAGGCATAAGACAATTATAAAATACATTTAATACGCTATACATCGACACAAAAAACCACCGATGCAATTATTTTTAATGTTGAACGCATTAAAGCCTGACTTGGCAAGACATATTCAAATATATCATACGATATGATATCGAATGTAATAAAAGCAATCATCAGTTGTAAGATAAGTAACAGTCTTGAGCAGCCAGCATACAGGGCGTAACTCTGTCTCCCCATCGCACTGAGAGCGGACACACGGAGTGTTTTTATATACATTTTATTAATATTCATAAACATATTGTAATATGTAGGTACATATTTAATTAGGAAAGTTAATTGACCAAACAACACAGATGGTATATTCAATTAAGTAGCTTATGTTTATACGTGTAAATATATTTTTTATTTATTTATAGGTACCTAAGTAAAAAAACAAAAGTAACGTTCAGAAACAACTGAGATCTTTATGAAAACTTTAACTAAATAATTAAACCTGTTCAGTTTGTATATTATTTTATTGATTGAATTTAATTTAAGGTAGATGTACTTTAACTTACTGTTAAAATAGAACGATGAAAATAATATTCATAATACTTATAAATATTTTAATCAATTTGAATATCAAAATATATAAATAAAAGAAAAATGCTCTCGTGTGTCCCGTTCCACGCACGTAGCTTATGATATTCAGCGTACGCAACGCGCAAAAAGCGGTCGCGGCCATTTTAGCCGCGCGCGCGCTCTCCGGGGTTATTACGGGAAATCTTATGTTAATTACAATTATATACTCGTACGTGCACCGTCACATGCGCCCACGCAAAAACATATCCTATACAATTTTAATGCATTCGCTGGAATTTACGGCGCATTCCCTGAACGTCAATTTGAAAAAAAAAACGTGTAGTGTAGCGCGACGTGCGTCG
Source organism: Colias nastes (assembly GCA_907164665.1). Taxonomy (NCBI): domain Eukaryota; kingdom Metazoa; phylum Arthropoda; class Insecta; order Lepidoptera; family Pieridae; genus Colias; species Colias nastes. The sequence goes on along the minus strand of CAJQZM010041804.1, from coordinate 17,560 downwards.
AATTTTGATAAACTTGTCTAGTAATCGTATTGGTATTTTAGCTATGGGTGGAGTCTATTGGCACACCTCTTCGCCAATGTATTTTATATAATGTAAAATAAAAAATTGTATTTACGAAATGTCGATATTTATCGATGCAATTATTCTCCGCTGTTTTTATTTGTATTGGAATACGATAAGCGATACAATGTTGGCAATATATACGTGTGTGTTGTATCCATCTGCCAGTTCTTTCTTTGATGGGGCTACGACTATTCGTCAGCTGATAGAAAATGTCACATCGTTCTTAGAATGTGTTTACATTCTAATAAACGATGGAAATGTAAAAACCATTGCGTGCTAGGACATTATTATAGCTGAAAAACGAAAATAGATCAAGTTAGAAAAAATATTGATTAACGGCTTGTGTGTAAGAGACCGTTAAAATAGACGGATCTTAAATTCAAAACAGAACAAATAGGGCATATCTATACGATAAAATTAAAAATACAATTCATAAAGCTTTGAAGTTAACATAAAGACAAATTATCCAAAATAATTGCATATCAATGAAAAGGATAGATTGATTTAATTAATATAAAACATAATTAAGAAAAAGGCATAGAACAATATGAATAACATAAAACTAACTGGCATAAATAATCCCAGTGTAAACTCAGAGCATTCGTTGAAGGCGGGCGACAAAGAGTAAAGTTTCTTACCGGATAGAGGGAAAAGTTTATTTAAATTCAAACTCAAACAATTCTTATTCACGTAGACAAACGAGATTCATAGATTTGAAAGGAATTCTTTAAAATTGTTCTGAAATGTTGAATCACTTACCGCATCTAACCAGCCAGAAAATGTTCAATAGTGAATTTTAAAGGCTCTTTTATATTGTTACAATATTACCGATATCTTTGGGTGTAGATCCTATTAATAAAGCATAGTTTTTGGAAATTTTTTGCAAATATGTATTTTCTACCTATGTTTTGACGGAGGCTGCAAAACTTTGCGACATTTAGGGTACGTTTAATTACAGTATATTATAGTGAACACTAAATACAAGAAAATGTACTAAGAAAAGTGTGTAAACAAACACTGTTTGAACAAAATAGTATAATTTGTTTTGGATTAATAAATTTTCTTTCAGACATTCTTTTATGACTCACATGAATTATTATGTTGAGTGGTTATTAATTACTACAATTTGTATGGAATTCATAATTTTATCATGTAAGAACGCTGCAGTTTTTTCCTTTATTAATTTAACAACAAAAACGTGAAATTAGAGATAAGACAATCCATTAGAAGATTTATTTAGGTACCGTGATAGGTACTGAAGCATGCTATAATCTACAGATACCAATATTATAAAGCTGAAGAGTTTGTTTGTTTGCTTGTTTGCTTGAACGTGCTAATCTCAGGAAGAACGGGTCCGAATTCAAAAATTATAGGGTTTAATGTTATAATTATATTATAAACACACTAATCCAGTACCAGTGTGGGTAAGTCCGCAGGGCACAGCTAGTTATAAAATGTAGTATGAAGACAGGCAGCTCTCTTTAATTAAAGTTTTCATAGTGATCTTATAAAGATCGTAAACTAAATCTAACGTTTACACTTTTGTAGGTAAATTTGTAGTATGCTGAAAATACCTTAGGAATTAAACTCTTGGATACCTATTTCATCGTATTTTAAAGCAATTCAGCAAGGTACGAGAATTAAGAAGATAAATTTTAATATGCAAAAAACTTAAACTTTATTTGTTACTAAAATCTCTTTAAAAGCTTTTTAAACGTGAAATATTTTTTGTTATATGTATGCTACAATGTTAACAAATTCATTATGGAAGCAACACAATCAAAGTTATTGTTTTCAATCGACTGCTTTTATGTAGTTCATTATTTTTGAAGGTTTAAATGAAAATTAGTTTTGTGTAATTTCTATTATAAGAAAAATGGTGATTGTGTTCTTTCAGGAATTTCATATTTTTCTGTGCACATTACATGAAAAGAAATATTGCTCTAATATTTCTTTTCATGTAATGTATGAATGTATGAAACAGTAAATTCTTCCTACCCACACCAAAACGCTTAACACTTGCTTAATTAGGTACATGGCAATCAATTTATTAATTCAATAAACTATAAGCTCCTAAATTCCTTATACTTAATAAGAAAAAGGTGATTTTCACTTAGAGAACTAGAAATAAATCACCACAGGATCATCTAATTTCTAAAACTGTATAATTAGGTATTTTTATATAAATCACTAAGTTCAGAAGATAGGCCAGTTTCGAGAATAGAAATCACGAATTTTCCTACTTCTGTCTGAAATTACATCATTATCTATATTTCTGTAGAAGAAAATTTTTCCTTCCCTTTGAAATAAGGTTCTTGCTTTCTATTTCATTTAAAACAGTTCAACCTATTTATTTACGTGATGGTTAACCCTCTCCTTATTTGTTGGTTCAAACAGTTCTATCAAAGAATTTATATGAAATATGTGGTTTTAATTTTTGAAGTAATGGTTTAACGATAATAGACATAAACATTGCAATGGAATTTCACTATTTTCTAATTGTTAATAAATTCTTTGAGCATACACCGATCAATTACATAATTTCATAATAACAACAACAGCGGCAAAAACATAAAGTTTGCAATTTATTTATTGTTTTTCCGCTTTACAATGGTGGTCGCTTCATAATTTTATAAGAACCAAAGGGCCCTTGCATTCCGCGGCAGCAATGACACTTGAATAAGAAATTGAAATCGAAATATGAATTTAATATTAGCAATTTAAGTTATGATTTAGTGGTTATTTGGAATTAGATCGAGTGGTATGCGGTTTTTGGGTGGTCCTGAAGAATGCATGGTGGAAATACCGAGGCGATGTACGGGGAACAAAAAGCGACACGCTTGGCCCTGCGACCTTCCCCTTTTTGTGGAATCGATTGTTACTTGAAATTCTTTCGTTTACAAAACAAACTTTGAAACGTATCGCACGATCCGAGGAATACTGTGCAGATACTTTTTGTGTTCTAATTAAAGTATGTGGGCGTGTTATCCAGAAAAATGTTGCAGGCGTTTTTCGAGTGTTTGTTCCATATCCAACCATTTTATGAAAATTATTTTTACATATTGTATTGAAATCTAGATATGAGATTGGTCACAATGTTTTGGAATAATCTCATACTATAATAAAGTGTGCTCTATAAATTAAAAATAGCAGTTTGACTTTTATCTGAAAAAGCTTGTTCCTAAATTCGACAGAAGATTTGCATCTATAGGTACCTACTTCTGGTCTTCACGTCGGGAATTCATTACTTTAATTTTAATAATTTGAAGAAACATCGCGATATACCAATAGACCAATAGGACGATAAATAACATATTACACCACCACCACAAGATTCAAGTAACAATAAATATATGAAGCAGATAATAAAATACAAAAGCTCATACTACGAATAATTCGTAATTAGACAAATTCCCATTCCCATTCCGGGAACAAAACACATGTAGCGTGCTACCTAATCCTACGTACACATAAGCGTTATTATTTACAATGTCCATTGACCGTTATTCGGATATCTCATAAGCCCGGTTAGGCCTAAACAGTCGCGTCCGGCGGATACGAGAAAGCCCTGCTTCTGCCATATATGAGGTACTACACCTACTGCGTGCCGACCGACGACCTACTGTCCGCGGGAGCATGTATTGTGAATTGTGATTGAGTGTTTCTTGTATTGCATTATTTGTGTAAAAGGAAAATTAAATTAATATTATGATAAGATAAAAAGGAAAGGGTTTTTGCAAGTATGAAGGTATGAGTAATATACACATCGCTACTAGGTATAAGTAAAGACATTATTTAAACAATTTCCAATTAATCTTGAATTCAACTGGATCTCAACGTTTGAGAATCATCAAATATTTTTAGCTCTAGTCTGCATTTAATTTCTGTTGCAATGTTGTATGTCCAGAAATTGTTTGGTTCCGCCTGGTAGGTAATATTTCCTTTTTTATTGTAATATTCCTCTTTCATTCAGTTATTACCTTATATTAAACTTTATCCCCTATTGCCCTATTTATGTGCCTTAATTTGTACTAACAATGCGTTCACCTGTGTAACATTGCAATGTTTTGCAAGTTTTTTTTTTGTTATTTGCGTCAGAAAACATTGTATTACCATCATTCCCTTCATATAGTTTAAATTTATTCCTGAAAACATTTCTATGTAGTTATTATATAGTTCTTCATATTTGATATTATGATATTGCAACGTTTAAATCGTTCTAGACAACCTACGCTCCTTGCATACATTATCAATGACAGTTACATCAAAATGACCGCATGTCACATTTCGCGCGCATCCGTGAGCAAGATGGCGGCGATTGTTATGCAATTGGCGCGAAAGTAACTGTCCACGTCCTTCCTGTAGCACCGGAAGGGAAAATAAATAAATGGTCCTGTGGTATATTATACAGCCAGGCACGTAAGCGACAGACGGGGTCAGAATATGAACAGATTGACATTGAAATTTGAAATTAATAATTCATACAAGTTATATTTTGTTTGCGTTAACCGTGTACAAATCTATTGCTTAAAGGATATTTGCTGGGTAACGGAAGTTAATATTTGCTGAGTGACTGTTGTTCCTGATACATATGTTCATTTTCTAAACAACATTTTTAATTTTTATTTGTTATTACTGAGGTATAGGTAGGTACTTCCTCACAAACAAGATACAACGTCCAAGTATTCAGTCGTATTATGCAGCAAATTATGCAAAAAGTTTATCATTGTTTGAAAATCTAAGAAAAATTATGAATATTCAATACTCATATATAAAGTATATTGACTCAAACAATGTCAATGGTGTAATCATTCTATTTAACGGTCATTAGTTACAAGTCAGCGGACTTAAGGTATTCTACGGATGAATAGAAAATAGTATTTTAGAGGGTAAAAGATAGCTGTTATCTCCTAATATGGGCAATGTGAAGACAAAAGTACTCTGCAATTATAACTAAGTAATGTAAATTGAAGTAAAATGTATAAAAACAACAGCAATACAGTGTGAATGGCACCAGTATGTCTGGGATTCCGTTTTTAAACGCTCTTTCATACTTTTTATTGAATAATTAGTATTTCTACTAAATACGTTAATATTATAATGTGTTTATTATGTTCCGGAAATCGTTGTTATAACGAAAATTGTCTATTTTAATAGGTAAAGAGTGCCTAGTAAGCTTAAAGAATTACAGGAATTATAATCTGAAAGTGGAATGGTTTCATACAACAGGTTGAATATTTGATCAAAAACACAAAGGAGGTGAACACTAAGTTTCTTGTTAACTCTTATCGTTAGCACACAAAGCTGTCTGAAACAGGCGTTTAGAGATTATAAAGAAAATTCTGGATAACTTAATGGAACCTATTCACTAGCTTTTCCGTGTACTTACCGATTATTTTACATGGACTATAAAGGTTCTCTATTTTTTAAATAGCGTATCAATGTTCAGAGGTTAGGCGGTTCTAAAAATTTTCAAACTGACGATATTTATATACTTATGTATTTAGTAGTATTTTTACACAAATATTTACCTTTTCAATAAAGTTTACTTCATAAAAATTAATATACTGCCGCCGCTACCGTCATGTGACTTATATGAGAACCTCATATTTGAAAACCTTTGAATGAGTGAAGAAGACTCATTATATGACGTGTCCGTGTCCAATCAATCGTTTTAAATGATATAATTTCCCACCCATGCGTTTCACACGCATCTATTAAGAAAATTTAAATATTCTTCCCTCGTTTACATTTAAATATAACGACTGGCCAGAATTATTCGTTCTTAATTAAAACTTTTTGTACTTACTTTACTGATGCGAAAACTTTGATGGCATCACAATCATTCCTAGATAAACTTCCTAAGGGTCTTATTCAACGAAGGTTGTGCAACGAGAAAAATAACAATGTTATTTCAATAATAGGTCTTTGTGCATTTTTTTATCATAATCACATTATTACAGATTTGCTAAGAAATATATTCCATTTTACATGAACACCGTGCACACAACACGACCGTTTCAAGACATACTCCGAACGGTCTCATAGTTCATACCACTCAATTCAGTTAAGGTAAAAACCAACCCCGCATTTGGTCTACACATAAAAACTGTTAACATTACCATATAGTACTACACTTGAAAAAACCTATCTCAAAAGGGAACGTAAACAACCATCTTCGAACATTATATAACTTAACGGTATCCCCCATTTGGGTACGGACCAAAAAAAGGCAGTACTTTTAAGAGAATCTTTAACGTGTACCTGTTAAGGCCTGTGCCTTACACAGATCGGCTAAATAAGTCGTTGAAACTGGAGTGGTGTTACTATATGGCTAGGGACCAAAATTATGGCGGCTCTCATGTATGGAGATGCACGTGGTGTCTGTCTCAGGGGGTTTCCTCTGAATGAAAGCGAATGACCAGGTCAATATCAGCTGATGATATATATAGCTGTTACAATTTGCATGCCAAATACGATGCAACGAGTATTGTACTGGCTAATAGGCCTTGTTTATGCAGGAGCCAGAAGGCAGGAGCCAGAAGGCATTCTTAGGAATTTGGAATGCTATTTAAATTGTTGTAAATGAATATTTTACGGATTCGCATAGTTATCAGGAACAGATAGACGGCTAGTTTTGTAAATTTAGTAAGAAATCTGCATGTGCAATATTCCTTAGAATATCGGCTAAGTGTAAAAATTTTACAAAGGTAACTTTTTTTTATAGTTGCAATAGTGCAAAGGATATAACAAAATAATTACGCTATATGTATTTCGCGTTCGCAGTATCAAATATTCCTTTATTCAATAAAACCATTAATTAATGTATTCCGCATGAAAATCCATAATTACACTTTTGATAAAATATCACAACGGAAATAAAACTGAGGTTGAAATGAAGTATTTTAATTTGTTCCTCGTTGGAACATTGGTGACATTATTAATTTTCAAGTCGACCGAGAAGTAAACGCCAAGCTCTGAAAGTCAACCGAAAATTCAAACTACTCGCCTGTCTCACCGTTTGAATTTAACTTTAGTAACTTCCAGAATTCCTTTGAGAATAAAGCATTTTTATTGCGCGTAATTGGTGACAGAAATATTAGGAAATACCATATTAATTGTCTTGCATATAATATTGTTTAATAATGTTCCTTTATAAACTTTATATCTGATTCAAAACGATACCTATTTAATTGATGATAAACGTTTTAGAAATATAACCTCCCCTAGACTAGTGACATTTATATTAGGTGCCAAATAAGAACTAAGTAAGAACGCCGTGAAATAAATGTTTCATGAGGTACTTAAACACCATTTATGTTGATTTTGATCCACATCTGAAGTAATGCAAGTTTCTGTGCAAACGTAACTTCTCCTAATTGCACTTCGTCTAGTTTATTACTCCAGCACACTAGCTTTGAAATATTTAACTTATTTGTTGGAAGCTGCGAGCACCAACGAGTCCCCAGAAGTAATCTAACACAAGGTTGTTCTATTAACTTATTTAACGACATGTGACGTAGCATGAATTGGAATATTTCAAAACGTCTATATTTATGTTACCACATTTTCATATGGGCATTATAATAAATTGTCCTTGTGTGGGAAAATTATCAGCTTCTACGTCGAACGTTTGCCAAGCAATTCGCATCACCAAAAACGTTTGGAAGACACAATAGCCGTCACCATATTTGGGGCTTCTTTTTGGTGACGATACTCTAATTACCATTGACAAGTGGTACGTAACCTTTGTTTGTTCTACGAATTAGTTCTCTCAATGTCAACAAACAATAAGAGCTTTGTATGTGATATTTTGTTATTATGTAATTTATTATGAATGTTTTCCGTAATACGTCGCAGCTGAAAATATTTTTGTTTTTTCTTTTAGGTATAATATTATTTCATATACATATATATTATTATTCATGTTAGACAATTTCATAACTGCTATTTTAACATATTTTAACGTATTCATATGCTACGAACAACCTTATTAAAATGTTATGTCCTCGCTGATTCTGTAACTACATTTCTGGCGTCCAATTAATTGTAAATATATAAATAAGGCAACATTTCACCACTCTACAATAAACATAAATAAAGTTCTAGACATTAATAGGAATTAGCAAATTCAATAGTTTCTATTTAGGCTTTTATAGGCTTAGTCATCGGCTACCTTATCTGAAAATCAGCCAGTCAATAAACAGTTATAGTTAATCTTATTCGTAAAATCCGTTATTTGCCAATCTAGTTTTTCCTAAAAAGAATTTGCGAGGGAAATAATCGTAAAAACCGAATAGGGTCTGCACCGTTGGGAGTAACGTTTTCGAAAGACCTAATTTAATAATAGTTTTACTAATTGTGTGGGTTTTCGTAGGCCATTACTACGCTTACCTATGCGTAAAAGTTTTCACTGAATCATTTAGTTACTAGTATTTTACCATTGTTGGTATCATGATTAAATTAGATATTATTATTATGCGCTACATACAACTCTTCACGGAAACTAATTAAATTTTTTTTTTCAGGATAATATTTTTCTCTTCTTTTCTTTTTTTTTTATTTACATTCCATTTTATTAACATATGTTGGTTTCAATTTTATGTAATCAATATATATAACAAAAATATTCAATTGATATAAAACAGTGAAAAGACTTGCTTTTCTTATAACATACTCTACATTAAGTAGAGTTACAGTAGACGTCTACTGATAGATTAAAAATTTGCAAGACTAAATTAAAATTAATTTAAAATCATAGAAACTCTCATTATAATGATTATTTCTACATATTCGTTTTCGTATCCTATCATATAAAAAATATTTTGGTAAAGAGTGCCTCACTACTAGTAGGTAGGTACAGTTACAGATGACAGTGTATCCTCATAAGTTCTTAACAATAAATCTGCAATACCCTCAATATAAAAAACACAATTTACACGGCAAATATATTTCGTCCCTAAAAAGAATAGCAGTTAATCGGACGTTCAACTTAGATTTCAAACGACTCGCCCTAAAATTTACCTTTTACAGTTTAATGCGGGCGCCTACACAACCTCCGGAAACTTCTATATTCACTCAATATATTGGAAAGCTGCTTTTAAAACTAATAATTTGAGTGTTTTATTTACTCTGTTAGAACCAAGTTAATGGATTAAAAGTAACGTTGCCCGTAATTTTGATAGCTTTATGAAATTATGATACGGGATTATTTTCTTGTTTTTTTTTTTTTTTTATGTGGCTTTTCATTTAAAATAATATCTACTCATATTAATAAATTAAAAAACGTTAAAGTAACGTTTGTAAATTTACAAAAGTATCTGTAGGTACTTAATAAAGGTATAACGTGTGAAATAAAGTGTTTATTAGATGTTAGTACTATGCAATAAAAGCATCACTACATAGTATATAAAACAAAGTCGCTTTCTCTGTCCCTATGTCCCTATGTATGCTTAAATCCACTGCCGGTGTAAGGGCCACTGACACCCCGGGCGAAAATATTGTGGCGCCCACTTGAGGTGTTCTGAAGGTTTGCATCAGGAGAAGCAAGAGACTCCAACTTCAGACCTTGGCGCCCCCCAGAATTGGTCGCCCTGGGCCATCGCCCCCTCTCGCCCCCCCTAACGCCGGCACTGCTTAAATCTTTAAAACTACGCAACGGATTTTAATGCGGTTTTTTTTAATAGATAGAGTGATTCAAAAGGAAGGTTTTAGTATATAATTTATTATGTTTTAGACAAAGCGGGCGAAGCCGCGGGCGGAAAGCTAGTATAAAATAAACTAAGTAGGTATTTTCTTTTTTTTCTTAGATCATTAAGTAATGGATAACACTCGCAGGCGTTTCCCCTTTTGCCGAGGTATAAGATTATTCGAATCGAAAAATCTTATGCCTTCATAAAAACTACTTGCGTAATCGATTACAAACACTCTGCGTATTCGTAAAACATCGAAAGGACGTCTGCGAGTGCTCCGCTAAAAATGCCGTTTTGCACTGTCAAGTCTTGCAGAAGCAATTCAAACATGTCGAATATTAAAAAAGATGGAATAACCTATCATTTGTGTATATTTTTTTATTTTTTAACGTACATTTCTAATTAAATGCAATTTCTAATAATCGTCGATGTATCGTTTAGCGATATTGTATGGGCTGCTGATTGATATGATATGATATCCCATACACTCCTTTAGCTGATAAATTGATAGTTTGATAGTTTGATGATGTAAAACAAGTTATTGCTTTTGATCACTTTATTCTGTTGATTGCTATAAACTAATGGTGATAATATGATATGATTGATATATTGATATATTTGATAGTTGATGATTGATAATGATATTAATTGATATAACGCGCACACCCCGAGCGCTTTACACGAGCCGCGAGCGCAGACTGACTGGGTGACGATGTTCTTGTCACCATAATGAAATAGGATCGTGTAAAGCGCTGACTCAGGATGTACGGCTAGCCCGTACAGATATGATCAAGACAAATAATCGAGTCATGTTTACTCGATCATTGATGCGGCCCCACGAGACTATCATGGAAAGAAAATATACAAATTTAATCTTTATGAACTAAGAGATAAAGTTGAATTTAAAACGCGATAATGAACCGCATTCCTTACGAGACTATCTTGTAAAGAAATGCAAATTTAATCTTTATGATCTAAGTGATAAAGTTGAATTTAAAACGCGATATTGAACCACACTCCCCACGAGACTATCTTGGAATGAAATACAAATTTAATCTTTATGAACTTAGTGATAGAGTTGAATTTAAAAACTCGTCGCTTAAAAGGTCGTAAATTTTTACGACTTTCGTGACACAAATTATTTTTGTGAATGTGTGATTGTGTTTCATTGTGTGTTTCATAGTGTGAGTTACCCTCCCCGCACCAAAATCAGCAGAAAGTTTAGTTAGAACATTTGCCAGCGTACTCCATCCATTACTTAATGATCTAAGTTTTTTTTTGATAAAATACAAAGACTTTTCGTGTGGTATGAAGAAATAGATATTATACATTTAAAATATTTTAAGAGTCCTTATCGATTTTAGAGTGATTTTTACTTGTTTCTGTAATTCTTTAGACGCTCGTTTAACAAAACTAAATTAGTAACAATGTGTGATGATATCTTAAATTAAAGATTCATTCAATATCTAAAATACGTTCGAGACAATTTATTGATATTCATTGTCCAGTTTGTTTAATAGCCAATAACCTAAGGCGTGTTTCAATTTTTTCCATGCGGGACGTTCGTGTCTTTGTATTTTACACGGAATTTAATAGAAGAAGTTTTCTTATAAAATATACTACAGTAAAGACACTGAGACATCCTAAAATATGTTCGAGGCAATTTATGTACTTTTATTGAAAAATTCAAAGAACATCTAAGTTAAAATAGCCTTACTTTGATGAAATTTTATGCGTATATGGCGTCGAATTTCTAGTTCTTACAACAGAGTTAAAAAAAAAATAAAAAATACACACTAAATGATAGGTTAATGCTTAAAAATTTGCAATAAAAAAAATACATATTATATGTTTTATGAAAGAAATGGAATCATTTAAAGTTCTCTAGAATTTTAGATTATATATACGGGAGCGCAAACGTTGTTACGGCAGATCTATATAATCGAATATTCTAGAGAATTTTAAATTATACCATTACTTTCATATAACATAGTAGTTAGTTTTTTTAAACGAGCTCCTAAAGAATTAAAGAAACAAGTCAAAATCACTCTTAAAATCGATACGGCCTCTTAATGATATATAACAAGTAGTTACCTAATCAAAATGAATCGAAATATTTTTTATATTTCGATTAATTTTGATATGGATAAGTCTAAAGTAAATTGTAGATTCCCATAAAAATTGAATCAATTCTATACTTTCTTTTATTCACGCAATACAGTATAATATTAGACGAATTATTTTAACCAATTCAGGTATAAACAGATTTTTTAAATAAATATTTTAAAATATATAAATTTTAACAATCTAAGGCACTAGCGACATCTGTTGGTATACTTATAAAAACTTAGCAATAATCAATAAACACAATCAGTTGTTAGCAACCGGGCAACAATCTTGAAACATATTATTATCTTAGTATGTACATGATTCGCTAGATGGCGCTTAAGCAAAAATATAATTATTTTCATGAAATAGATAGGTACAGTAAACTTTGAAAATTACGGATAGCGACTCATTCATCATATCTTTAATTTCTAAATGCTCGCGTTAAACATGAAAATACTATAAATAATTTTATTTGTAAGGTCCAAATTACAATATATTCAGATATTATATAAACTTCAGACACCTTTGACCATACTTTTACTTCCTATGTAGGAACGCTGAAAATAATTATTACACGTACAAAAAAGATTTTTAGACCTGTATTTCAGGGATTATTATGAGAAAGTAATTTTAAAATACACTTTATATCAATATAAAAAAATAAATACATTTTAAGAGATTTATGACTACCTATCTAATATCTATAGATGCAATACAAAGTATTAGAATATATCAGAACGAATAAAAATGTCTGCATGCAGTACATTAATTATTGTCCTACTAAATCGATTTGAATACGAATGAACCAATTTATCGGGACCTCTCCTTCTCTCCTAATGGATCGATTTAATAGATAGAGCGGGGTGATCGTTTGGACAATTAGAGCTCAAGTGGACTGGTGATAGTCGCTCGATAATTAGAAAGGGTGGAAGGGGTGCATGCATTATGTAGGAATCGATGGTTGGTGTTGGATAGGTACTGATTGCTGGATGGGCTAGTGCCGTGAGACAGGAAAACTATGGAGTTGTAAGGTGAATTTGAGAAAAAACTAAATTGTTTTATTTTTTTTAAGCTATTGCATAGCTTCTATCGCGGGCCTTGAGCGCGGGGACCGAATCGAGAAATTCCGTAACGAAAAAACCTCACGCTCCCCACTCCGACGGGCTCGGAGGTGTGGCTTAAAGGCATGCTATGCAATAGCTTTACCGCGGCAGTCCCCGAGTGCCACACGTCTTTTTTTTTAAGGGTGTTCACGTCATCACAGGGTGTTCACGCCACCTCTGGATTATAGTCCAAAGACATTATTTTCTTTAATTATATTTGTACAAATACTTTGAAAATACAATAAAATTATTAAATATATTGTTTTATTGTGGCAGTGTACTTCTGTGATGCAGTCCGAGTATATGTATATTTGTATAAATATCCAATTATAAATTGCTATGGCGGTTTATCTAGTCAAGCAGGAAGGCTATCGTGTCTTACAAGCATATAAATCATCTCAAAACACCCAAAAAAATTATTATCATTCCCATAAACTTATACTGCAGATGCATAAAAACTGAACGTTTTCAATTTTTAAAGCATCGGTATAATGCCAGGGCATATAATTATTTCGCTTTAGTCTTTGGTTCTTACTATAATAATTAAAATAATGGCTACTCTATGCCTTTTAAAAGCTGCTGTCGCGTCAATGTAGGGTGTTGGCCTTTAGCGACCTGTAATTTCTGTATAAGCATTGTTAGTCCTGAATATATAGCGAATAAATCGTTTTGATATTTTAATTTTATATTACTACTTGTTCTTGCCCACGAATCTATCCACGTGGACTATAGTAATTGTATGGTATATGAAGCTAATGGCTATAGCCCGAAGGTTCTATTTTGAATTATAATATTGCAAGTGACGGCTCACTAGCAAATACTTTAATTAGGCGTCGCTAGGTATTAAGTTAAGACAAGGACGAATAACAAGCAAAAACTCTACATTATTATCACAGTTATTATTGTGCATAGCACTGCCAAGTTGTATCAAAATCTGTTCAGTAGTTCTAACGAGAATGAGTAACAAACAACATTTATACCGACATCCAAACAAACTCTCGCATTTACTGCATTTATATAGACGATATATGTAGAGCCTGCACTTACCATGCAAATGTTTATCCTAATCCTAAACAATTGCGTTTTAGTTTATGTATTAATTTTTATTGAGTACCTACTTAACTATATGCTGTGAGAAATCCCAAGCTCTATCGTTTATTAAGATTCATTTAAAACCTTAATATTTTGTGTTTTTAAGAATCACTGACTAAACATAAATCTACAAAGAAGTATAAAAAGCACTAATAAGTTATAATTGCATTTAAGAAAAAGTCAAGTACCAAGACGATTCCGTCGCACAATGTATTAAGCATGACTGAAAAAACCAAAAGCTATCAGCAATGACGTACAGACAGTAACATGTTCGAAATCGTGTCGACCGCAGGCTTGCCCGATAATAATAAATTAAGTTAAAATAGATAAATTGAGTTCCCTTAACGTGCGTTGCAACAATAATATTTGATGTTTAACCCTAATTATCTGTGCATAAATATTGATACTGTACATATAAATTGCGTTGAATTTAATTACAACGATCCAAATTCATGAGGTAAATAGATTAATGTAGTTTATTATGCAAACATTTAAATCATATAAACATTTGCATGCACTGCGTAACATATCTATTAATATAATTGAGTTGTATTGGTTGATCTAAGGTTTTAACTGTAATTGAAGAACAAACAATTGTTTCGTTTCCTAAGGCAAAATATGATTTCAATTATGACGTGTGTTGTTTGTGGTTCAAAAAGCAATCAAAATCTACTTATATCTTCTATATAAAATGCGTAGATGGATAAAGAACTACAAAGATCGATAAATTCCAGATAACTAGGTATTATTGTGACTATATTTATGTATGTGTATTCAATATTCATCAAATCGGATATAACGCACTACGAAAGTTATTTGTTTGTGGACATTGGGCAAGTTTTGAATAATTGATGTGTGGTAGTATTTATTTAGTCCAATCGTCGTTTTGGTGTCAGAGAATTTATTATTAAGGGCTTATGCTATGGGATAAAACTTAAAAAAAGTACATGTGAGATTTCCTTCTCAATAATTACAAATTAATTAGGTACTTATAATTCTCATTAGTTATAAGGATTTGAAGTCAAATCGTCAAAGCAATCACATTACATCAATATGTAACAATTTATAATGTGATTTTCGTAGCGGTGGTTAAGTTATACATAACATAATTCATTACGAAATAGGCAAGAATAATGAAATTGCTTTTTATTGAACCAGCTATCAACATTTATATATTAAACAAACATGTCAACATTGGTGTTACATGCATACATATGGAAACAATAACACTATCGTACTAAATGTACATATCAAACCTAAAACTATACTGTATATTATTAAACTACATTATTTTAAATTAACATTGTAAGGTTATTTTAATTTAAGTAATAATACAATTTCTATCCCAGAAACGCTGGCATAAAATAAAAGGCGCTTTTTATAAGGTAAACGAAACAGATTAAAAATTTCCCTTGGCGGGAAATGCCAGGCTGGATGCAAAGCGATCCCTTCGTCAACAGAGGAAATTCGCAATGATGGTATGAACTGCGATAAATTACCGCCTCTGCCGATAATCTTCAGGTGAGATAAATAAATACATTACGTTTTTGTGCGAACATTTATCGTTGCTGCGAATTGCTTTTTATTCCGTTTCAGAAATGAATAGATAGTAGTGGTGAAGGTGAAATTAAAAGTCGACGGATATTTTTTTTTGAAATTGATTTGAGATTATATTAATATGTTAGTTCATACTTCATATCTTGGTTCAACCTGGCGAGAGGCTTATTATTTTCTCAATTTTTAAAACTCTTCTTATTTTAGTCGTTAATTCTACATACGAATATAAGTCCTAGAATACCTAAAACCTAAAGCGCTCCAATGCACCCATTTTCATTACATTTCCCTTACATATGTCCTGATATACTTAAATAACAAAAGCTCCGAATCCTTTGTCCTTAACCGGGTCGTACCAGCCGACAAACTCCGCTACCTGGTTCGAGCTATAGCATCACATGTATTCAAATTTAATGTTTATTAGATAACTATCTAATGAAACTTCAAACTATGGTTTAACGATTATAACTATAAATATGGGCCGTTTCGATGCTTCTGGACTAGTTCTGTTATGTTATAATGACATTGTATGAGAATATACATAAAGAGTGCGAAATAGAGATTAGGGATATTATCAGCAAGTGATTACTTTATTTTGACAAAACTTTTAAACTTTTCGCTGCTTCTGTTTGGAATTTAGAATGTTTGATACGTTGCTTACATTTTAATATTTTACTTGACTGACTTTGACTCAAAAAAGAAATAAGAAGCAGTTCAATCAACAAAACTCAGAATAAAAGCATAATTTAAATCACAAATGTACATATTTGAGTTGCAAATTACCGCATTAGTTTGCCGGAGAACGCTTTAGATATTATGCATAATAATGCATTTAATTTGCCAAACCTATGTAAATAAATATATTCTAAACAATTCTTACATTTGAAATCTGTTTATTCCCCTTTGGTTTAGCACATTATAGTGGTTCTTAGATGCGATATTTCATAAATAATAATTTAAAAGGTTTAACACCGGAACGCTTTCAGACTACCAGTATGCTTTGTTATATTTTAATGTAATTAATAGTGCTAGAATTTCACGATATTCAGGTGTTGTTGTAACAAACAAGGCTCGTGGGTCTATTGACCTTTTGCACTGAATATAGGATCTACTTCAATATTTATTTCAATGTGCTAGATTAGACCCAATTTTCACACATTTAGCATTTAGCAATGCCTATAGATACTTGAAATCTGAATAACTTTAGAGATATTTTACTACTTTATATCTACTATTATTTAACTTTTATATCTACTATAATCATTCCAGTCACAATGGGTTGTGGATCCTCAGCTCACGTGGTAGCTCCAGCACCAGAGGGAAATGGACACAAAATGTCCAACGGGCAGAATGGACATAATGATGCTGTTCCACATGACGATGGTCTCCCCACCGTGGTGTTGCCAGACACACCGGTGAAGGCTAAACCACGTAAGCGTGTGTTAATGAAGAAGGATTTTCTAAAGCAATATACCATTATAAAAACTTTGTTGCTTATGCAACATTTTCTCAAAAAAAATCCACAATACATATATCACACAATAATTTAAGATTATCTACCATACCAACTACACTATCTCAATAATCTTTTACTTTTTCGTTATCAAATTGCTTCCCCGTTATGTCCTGAAAATTTACATCTAATAATGTCACCATAACATCTAAATAAAACATCTAAGGCCCCATCATACTCTACATAATCAACATTATAATTTAACGAAAACGAATAATAATAATAGGTAGTTTTTATATAATTTAACGTTGTTTCCCAGCAATATCATTCGAGATTCCGCTAGAAGAGTTCAACCACCGGCCAGCGTCGCCGCCTCCTCACTTGCAGCGGTTGCTACAGCAGCAGAGTGTGGACATTAGCCTGCCAGATATCGAGGGGAAACTAGCCGAGGCGGAACAGAGGAGACAAGCTGTTAGTTGCTTATAATAATATAG
>CAJQZM010041803.1:0-46735 GCA_907164665.1 Colias nastes | reverse complement strand
TCTTCTGGCATTGAGCTCTAAACTACTAGCTCCCCTGCTTTTGAGTAGTCGTCGTTCTTCTATTAATTGCCATGTCTGTGGTGTCATCCAGTGTTGCTTCTTGTCTGTTACCTTTTGTTGTTGAGATTCTGACAGTGCCTCTAGTACGTAATTCTTTGCAGAAATCCACATCGAATTGGCATCTTTATTCTTGCTATCAGTGCGCCATGTAGAGTGCTTGTTTTCGATTGATGTCTTGAGAGCACTTGGGTCATTTATTTGAATTATTTTCGTTGTATTTGCTTGTCTTGCCTTTTGAAGTTTAACTCTTAGATAGCCAATAAGGAGTTGATGGTCAGAATGGCAGTCAGCACTTGGTAATGTGTGTGTATTGGTAATAGAGCTTCTCCATCGCGATCTAATCAATATATTATAATCAATTTGATTACGACATCTATCGCCTGGAGAAATCCAAGTATATAGGCGCCGTGGATGTTGCTTAAATGTAGTATTCATTATGGCAAAATTGTGGTTAGCAGCAAATTCTATAAGGCGCTCACCTCTTTTATTTCTAGTGCCCAGGCCATATTTCCCAACGATATTGCGTATACCATCATCCATAGCAGTATTACCGACTTTTGCATTAAAATCTCCTAATACGAGTAATAGCTCTCTTCTGGGTATTTTATCTATAGCTAATTCAAGTTCTTTGTAAAATTCTTCGACTACTTCATCGTTTGCTTGTCCGGTGGGAGCATATACTTGAATAATATTCAGTGGGGTTGGTGATGCGTTGAATTTAATTGAAATAATTGTGTCGTTAACAGGATTGTATCCAAGTACTGCATTTTTCCAGGTCTTCGGGATACTACTATACTATACTTACTATATATATTTAAAGTATTAAAATGTTTTTTAGGAGTTATATCGTCTAGTGGTGTACCGAAAAACAGTTGTGGCCAGCCCAACCCTTCAGCTATCAGGGCCATTCCGCTCAATTAGTTGCATTGGGTTTGTCTGCGCCACAGATGCGTCGCTTTGATTAAACTTTGATTGCACGTCACCCTGCCTCGTATTGGTGTCAAATAGACGGTGAATGATTGACGCTCGCGGAATTTGAGACCGGGAAGGGATCTGCACGCGTCATGTGCTCCTGGTAGTGTTAGATGGGAACTGTAATGTGGTAATGGACCATGATGGCGTAATGTAAGTATGGCATTAAAAATAACATGTGCGCAACTAGTTCGTAGTTGAAATATTTCATTTGTAAGTAATTTGATATTTGTGAATTATTTAACTTAACTTTCTAATTAATCAATACCTATTTAAATGTAAATAATTTAAGAAGCTTCTCTGTAAAAAACATTCCTTTTATATTCAAAGATAAAATGTAAAGAAAATGAAAGAAACATTTAAATAATTTATTACCTAATATGCGTAACAGCAAGAACCTTTCGTAACTCGCTCCCCAAGTCTTCAGGGAAGTTAGAAAACGACACGGTAACAAATTTCTCCAAACTTCCCATAACGGCGGTAACACTGGGGCGAAAACTTGAGCAACACCAGGCCTTGTGACATCACATTATATAATACAAATAATTGTCGCAAGCCATTGTGATCGCCGGAATAAAACATTCCTTGAACATTTTTACGTCACAATAAAGTTGCTGCTCAAATTACTCGATGCTACAAATGTTTGTTTAATTAAAAGCAACGATGTAATGTATGATAATAACACTACAAAACAGTCATAATAAAAATTAACGTCTCGGAAATAAAACATCGTTAAATATCGGCGCCCTTCTACCTATACATTAATTAAATCGTCGTCGGAACGACACCGAACGGCGACCAATAAAAATAACTTTAAACATTCAAATGTAAAATCTAACTTCTCCATTTCTTTACAAACGCTTAACATGAATCTTTGAAATTTTATTTAAATTTCAACACTATTATGAATATTTATTAAGACGATAGTCGTTAATAATGTAATTATGACAGGCTGAGCATGTTCGCGTATTAACGTGAATTTAATTCAGACATTTTATTGTTTCCGCACAGAATACATAATAGTAGCTAAACGCTACAGAACGGACACTCTCCGCCTCCCGCCAAAATTAAACTTACCTCACCCCCGCGCGATCAGACATACAATGGGCCATATTTTTCTGCAAGGACGATACGCAACGAAGATTGACAACATTAATCAAATTGACTTAAAGTAATTTTATTATTTTGGATTTGTGATTATCGTTTTTCGTAGAAAATGGTTAGATATTGTGCTGTTTACGGATGTATTTCATCAGAAAAACGCGAATTTTTTTTTACGCTAGTCACAAATGTGCCAACCATAAAGCGTTAACACACACATTTGCAGTCTCTACAGTGTGACTGTCAAAACGATCATTTTGTATGGAGTGTCCGGGGTGTGGTTTCCGTCCGATGTTGTGACAGATGGTAGCTCGCTATTGACAAATCCACGGCTCTCGACAAATTTATTTTGCACTTAATTATGTGTTATTTTAAACGAAAATGAATCTTATTACGCGTAATATTTAGGAAGATTAAACAATTTTTCTTTGTAGGGTGTGCGCACTGCCTGCGCCGTGGCTATTTTTATTTTTACGGGTTCAGTTCCCTTTATCCCTGTTCCCTTCGGTCCTTTAGCCTGCACGTACCATGTGATGCTCCTCATGTAGGCTTATATTTAATCTTAACTAGTAAAAATTTATGTTGAAGATAATGTTTTCATGAAAAGAGATAAGAAAGTGAACGTAGTTCTATATTTTTAACCATTGATAAAGAATCGATATTTTACCCATGGTCCTATGTAGAATGTAAAAAAATGTATGTAATCTAAACTTTTATTTAATCTAGTACGTTATAAACGTTTATGTTACGTGTATTAGTATAACGTTCGTACACATGCGAAGTGAATCAAGCTGGACAAACACATCAAACAATATCGTCGCTCAGACTATTTGCTATGAAAATGAAAATATTTGATTTTCAAGAAGGCATTACGTTACGTACCTATTGAAGGTTATTGAAATAAGATGTCCGATTTCCATAGAGTCCCCTAGAAAACCGGACAATATGATTGGCGTCGGCAAAACTAGTGAGAATGCTCGTAGGTACTAATATTGCTTAACTTTTACACGTGCGGCTTTTTGTGGAGCACCGCTGAATAATTCAATACATCTCGCGGGGTTCAACGTTACTAAAATTCACTCTGACAACTTATAGCCCGGCCGTTTTATTCGCGATCGAGCATAACATTGTAATATCGCAAGCATTGTGATTTGAGAATGTGTTCGAATAATTTTGAGCGTTCGGACAAGTGGAATATGAATTATATATTTGTTTTCGATAAGTGTAAATGGAGGATTCCGTTTCGATTTGTTTGTGTTTTTAAATCCTAAATATTCACTAGGAATATTATCCTTTCAGTGTTATATGGTCCACGTTTTATATTTTTATAGTTCATACTTCACTAGTTATAAATTTATATTTTCGTGCTTTCATAGCTTGGATATACCTTTTTATTATATTACCTTAAGCTTACTTTATAGCACACCGCTGTATTCTTCAAAAGAGTTTTAAACGTAGCTTTATATTTTAAGTTAAAATACACAACGAAAATTTCACCTAACATTTCAGCCACGAAACAAACAGCTCTTGCAGAGTATTTTTTCCCCCACATTAAAAATAATGATTCATCGACACAAAATAAAGAAGTAACCCCCTTGTGATTATGATAGACGGTTGTAACTTGAAGAGTGCCGTCACCAGCACATATTATATCAGATATAATTGGCCACTGCGAGTGCACACAGTTTCAATCAACCAAATCAATTACAAACATCTCTCCCCTGGAAGCTTTCTGTTACAGTAACCCTTCAAACGTAAAGAAAAATAATAGGGCTCATCAAATTTTAGGTACCTTTTATACGTACTAGAAAAGGTAGGGGATTTGATTATTTTTGATTTAAATGTTTTTGATGGTAATTATTGAAGTTGTTTGTAAGACTATTTTTAGACTTTTAAGCGGATTTCATTCCTCATATCTACTTAATACCCTCATATCTATTTAATGTAACAACTATTATATCTATTAATGATAATTTAGTAGTCTATCGCTCGTTTATAAACAAATAACTATCACAATTACTTTACAACACCTAGTATGACTCGTTTGTTATGATATAAATTGTTGTAATATAACTAATGATTCTTTTATGGTATAATAATTTTTTCCATTCTCAAATCCAAAAAATATGTTCCTACGATAATACTTTAAAGCTAACCCGTCCGTGCGCACCGCGTGTACAGATGTACGGCGATCGTAATTCTCGTAATGGACAATTATTTCGGCAGCCGACGGTCACACGCGCGGCCGTGCGTGCTGGCTATTATTACCGGACAAGACGCGTGTCAGTGGGACGCCGGCCGGGACCGAGTTATAGGCGGTAGCGGGTTTACATGTTATTATGTATAATTGTTAATACAGATTGTCTGTTATTAAACTAAATGAACACTCAAGAATCGTGTTAGGATGTGGGTGTGTTTGAATGTGAATTTTTGGTGAAAATAATGTTATGTTAAAAGATACATTTTGTAATGTTTTTTTGGTAATAAATTTATTTTCTTTCTTTCTCTTTCTTTCTTTATTTAATTTTTATATCAATTATTTTGTAGCAAGTCATGTATAGCCTGATCGATAATTATTTGACATGGAGTAAATAAATACTACATACTAAATCGCCTGGTGGTCGAAATCTGCAATGTAAGTGAGAGTTGTTAAAAATGATATGGTATCGTCTCGATTTAATCTCACACTTGCATTCCGCTTCACGTATCGCAATGATAATTAAATTCGACAAAATTGGATTGTAAAACGAATAACACAATGTATCTTCGCGATACGTGTAGCGAACACTAAAACAGCACCAGTGACTGTTATGTGTAGAAAAACAGTTATGGATCAGTTAATTCATTATATTTAAAGTATATTTCTCGGATGTTCTGTGTGTAAATATTTTACGATAAACAAATATAGCTGAACTTACCATTTATTCACAACGTGTTTACATATAGCATATTATTATTTTAAAAGCGTTTCTTCATTCAATTCACGTAAAATATTTCTTTACATAGCTCATTTCTCGCTACATCCTAACACTTAATCAGTCGCCGGGGTCGATAAGGCCATGTGTGCAGCCTCCGCGGGAGAGCGCCCCCCTCACTGACTATTTTCATTTATCACTCGCTTATACATCAAGACGATAACTTTTTGTTCAGACGGCGGTAGCGCAATTAAATATTAAGACGTAAACAGATATTGGAATTGTAATTTATAATCGCATACAAATGAAGATATTATGTCCGCTGTAAAAAGCTACGTTTTAGCACGCAACGGGCTGATAGTATAATGTATTTATTATTGGTTTCTAGTTGTTTTTACTACCGATTTGTATTTTTCAAACCGTTTATTATAATTTATAACCATATTACAACCTTTTTTCAATGAGAAATGTTTTAAAATTTGTTAAGTCGCAAAATATGTCAGATTATTATTTCAATCAAATCTTAATACTTATAGCTTTAAAAGTCATAATATTTAAGAACATCACAAAAGTAGAATTAAAATCAGGAATATAAAGCACTTATTACAATTTGAAACTGGTTCCTCCTCCAGTGCGTGCTGCGTGCGTGGGAATTAATTAGCGTATTTATGCAGGCGAATATTAATTCAATTACATTTTTGACGATCCTTTTAAGAATGTCTTTGATCCGTATCGACTCG
The DNA here is from genome assembly GCA_907164665.1 of Colias nastes. Lineage (NCBI taxonomy): Eukaryota > Metazoa > Arthropoda > Insecta > Lepidoptera > Pieridae > Colias > Colias nastes. The sequence continues at coordinate 40,947 of CAJQZM010041803.1, read as the reverse complement.
AGTATTATGTTACGTACAATGATACGCACTTTGAAATTTGAATACAGTTTTTGTTTTAGGATTTCGTGTTTTAACAGATTCCAACTTTATGTTTTTATTATTTTTTTATTCTTTAATTTGTCAAGTTTTAAAAAATTTGAGAAAAACGATACAAAATACACAATCATGTTAAAATCAATAAGCTATTTTTGAACTGATGCGTTTTATTGATTACATACACTTCTAATATACTTTTTTAACATGTTGCAAACATCAAAGATTGCCCCCCAAACGCGAGTGTCAAATCACAATAAGCAGTGTTGATCGAGCGAGCAAGTAAATCTAATAAGTTTTTTGTTGGACGCGAAACGAATGAGGTAAAACGTGTTTGAAATAGACAGGGGATTAACTATCCCCTCGTTGGGGCGTCGCTCGCAGGGTTGTGTGCGCGCTGCGTGCTGACGACTCGCCGCGAAGGATAGAGGATCACTTTCATTATTGACGATCTACGTCGGGAGTTTGGAATTCTTGTTTAGTTTCTTCTAGGTATTATAGGTAGAGTAGGTTGGGCTGTAGAATGTTTCCAAAAGTATATTAGGTGTTGTGTGATTGACTTGATGCAGTAGTCATACAAAAATACTCAATATCGTATTACTTTTACCAAAAGATGCTGCTGTAGTTTAATTGAAAACACCTTAAAATTAACATAATATTGATAACAATCGTCTAAAAAGTACAATCGATATAGATTAACAAAAACAAATACACCCACGTCAAATGTCTAGCAGCTCGTTGACGAGGAAAGTTAAATAAAGAGAAGCATTTCTTTGGAAAGGATCGAAGTTGGTAAGGCGAACAGTGTCAATAAACATGGTCTCAGGTACCAGGTGGTTAGAGGAATAGCGCGGTGCGGCAACGTCGCGCGAGCTGTTTACAATAGAAGTGTACACGAATGCTTCCAACTAAACTAAACTAAGACTAAACTTACGAAAATACCCCTTTTTACTCAGTATAAAGTATTAAATAAGACTTTACATCTCTATTGGACTTTACAAAAGCAATATCTTTAGATTAATGTTCATAAATATATACTTATTCATGAGCTTAGTGTACAGATTTCGATTTCAAATATAAAGTTTATAACCAGTTATGATAGCCATTTTAGTGTTCATAAAACATAATTATTATAGATAGAACCTTGTTGTAACTTTACTGATTTCTTCTTAATATTGCGTTTCTCTTATACGGATAATAATATACAAAGTAGGTAACTATTGTCGTAAAATTAAATACTGGCTACTATTGCATTGGCAGGACATATAGTGAAAATTGTTATCAACCTTCGATTGTATCATAAATCTATAGAACTTAGTGGACAGAAACTAGAGAACAATCGTTAACAACCTGTCCTATTAACTGTAGATATAAAATATATTGTTCAGACTAGTGATCATTAAAGTTCTATTTCTACATAGTACAGAACTATGTAAAAATCACATTTTAGTAGAATAATTTATATTTTAATTAATTTAATATGTTGCTACATAAATCCAATAACTACTCCAAATAATAGAGACACGTATGTATTATGTATATTATTAAAAAAAACATTAGCATTAGAAATTAGCCGAGATAAGCAGCTAGTCTAACATATTCCGTATTAAGAAATAAGAAAAGTATCTAAAGAGCTTGTAAATATGAGAACACGTTGTAGCGGACGTACCTCTTCCTCAGTACGAGTCCTCCCACACTCCATGCAAGCTCTTTAGCACGTTCACACTGGCTATGTAGTGTGTCTACATAATATTATATGATATGGAAACTTCCCTGCTTGCTGCTATTATAATGAGCTATGAATCTTATCTGTACTAATATTATAAAGCTGAAGAGTTTGTTTGTTTGTTTGAAATGGCTAATCTCGAGAACTACTGGTCCGATTTGAATTCTTTCGGTGTTAGATAGCCCGTTTATCGAGGAAGGCTATAGGCATATAGGCTATATATCATCACGCTAAGACCAACAGGAGCGGAGCAAAACGGGTGAAACCGCGCGGCAAAGCTAGTTTCTAATATGTAGGGATGTTGTTACTACCTAGTGACTTTTACAAAATGTTGAATGTAGTTTAGATTGTATTTTGGATAAAGTTGATTTTTATTTCTTTATCAATCATTATCATCGCTATAATATACATATCATCATTATACTATGATAATAAAAACCCATTACTTTATTAATAGAAACCGGGTTTTTACATTTTTCGCAGCAAAACTAATCTGCTCAAAAAAGATCACCGATTGTGTCACTATCTCACTATTCTAAGTATTAATATCAACATTGAAAGTATCAACGTAAGTATATCTATAGATAACTCATTCAGTAATTACACGAGCAGAATTTGGAGTAACATACGTAACAATATCAAAAAGTTTCCGCCTAGTTACACCTTTATCTGTTAGCATTTATCGGTACTTCGTGTGGTCGCTATTATCATACCGTGAGATTTGCCGCCGCTTTGCGAATTGAAAACATCGCTCTAAACAGATTTGTATACTATCGTGTGTTATTTCATTCATATTTTGCATGTAATTTTTCGTAAGATCACGAAATTTTTGACAAAAAAGTAAGACTGGTTACTTGTTTCATTGAGTTGTGCAATGTATTCGGGCTTAAAGATAAAACATTTCTAAATAAAACAAAAACGCAGAAGTGATAACTGTTGTAAGGGCAGGGGTATTCTTTTCATGATATTTGATAAGGAAACACTAACTACATAGACGAATACGCTTCATTATAATGTTTTTTTAAGAATGTTCAACTTTGACGGTTGATTTTTACAACCGGCCAAAAGTCGATGAGGGCTTTAATTTGTTATGTTTCAAATGTTATTTTTATTGACATAAAGTGCAGTTGTAAAATGTTTTTGTTTTGTTTGCAGGTACGTTAGGGCAGTGACGTGGGTATGGGTCGGCCGGACCGGCCGGCGGCGGTAGGGTTACACAGTACACTACAGACTACAAGTACATAATATATCGGTATTATATAATATTACCTGTATAAATATCTATGTATGAATGTAAATAATAACTAATATTTCTTTATTGTTATGATGGAGTTAGATCAAATAGTTAAGTAGATACTAAAATAAATATTCAATTAATATTTTTAAATTGCATCGATAATAAATAAGCTATATAAATTGCGATGCGATTAGCATCAGGTCGGTTTAATTAAAGTTCTGATTTAATAAGCTTATAATCGAGCGATATCACTATCAATGAACCGCCACAGTCATAATTCATAATACCAAATTAGATAATATTTTAAGTTTCCGACATAAAATGCTTTAGTTTCAACTTTCAATGTATAAATATATATGTAGTTGGTAATGCGAGAATAGATCAAAGGTGTACTAAACGTGCCTCCAGCCTTCACTTACAGGGCGGTCTCTCGTTTGAACCGGCATGCATGTGTGCATGTGTAGCTATAGGTATACATATAACGCATGCATATGTATAAGAGTGCAGTGGTACGGTTAGAATAACAGTGGCGTAATATGTATTGATGTTGTATTTGAAAGGTTTTTATGTGGTTCAGTGCCTCCTGCGTACACTTGTTTGCTAGTAATAATTCACAAAAATACAAGCATATTGCATGTTCTTTGTGTAAATAAAGAACAACAAAAGTCTTGCTATAAGTTTGTAGAAAGGCTCGAATCCGTGTTTTCGTCGAACCTGAAAAGGGCATAACAGCTGTTACGGGATCTATTACATTTATTATTTCCTTCCACTTTAGCTAAACCTTTAACTTCCATTACGTAAAATATGATCAGACAGCAGAAAAACTCTCGAGCACAAAGCGAACCCTACTAGGATATCCAATTATAAAATACATATTTAAAGTGTGCAAACGGCGTGGGCCCTCGTAATTCAATTCACCGTTTCGAGTTACTTGTTGACAAATCCATTATTCTGACGTGAAGTGGGTACGCCGTACGACCCAACTCGATCGAATTGATAATTCAGGGATAGATGGAGCTCCAATCGAGACTCCGCTGCCACATTAGCTGTTATCTTCCAGTGATTTTATAGGTTTCCGATAAATAAGAGTTTCGACTCAGAAAATAGTTGTCAAGCAAGGATTTAGGAGAACAAGGTTGTGATTGTGTGCGCTATCTAATTTAAAGAGATACGTTATCGTATTGTTATCTACTTTTAAATTATTTAAGAGACCTTGATCTTGACTCTGTGTGACTGAACTATTTTGTTTCGAAGTCTTAATTATCAGTTGATTAATTATTATTTAAAATGCAGCTGTGTCTCTTCATTTGAATAGATAAAACTAGATTTGTTTGAAAATAAGTATAATCTAAAACCTAATCTAACCAAAAACTTATTTATAATCATATTAAAACTCCCAAGTCTAAAATATACCGCGCAGACAGATAATTAAATTAGAATATTAAAATGAAACTTTGCGTCAACGTCCATTATAAAGTTTGAAAGTTTCGAAGGGAATAAGGCGAAGGTAATAAAAGTAGATAAGAGAAGGGCAAACTATAAAGTTTTATTACTAGAAACTTCCACGGAACGGGGAACCAGGTAGTTTAGCAGGTAAGTGCTGATAACTCAAGTTGCAAGTAAACATTGAATTGATATCGAATCTATTTCGAAATTGTGGCCCATTTCAGCCAATTTGGTGTTTGTTTAGACAATCTATTGCCGCTAACAACGGAATTGCGAATTCAATCTAATCGAACTCTATAATGTTACTAAAATACGAAAATCCTGCGTTGCTTCACTTACTCGTGATCTGGGAACGTTGCTCAGAATATTATACGCAGTTTTAATATAAGTTATTGAGTCACGTCTCCCTTAGACAGCGCGTCCCATAGGACAGACACTTTTCACATTTTCACTAACCAATTTTTTTTTTACGGGCAAGTAAAAAAGCAAGGAGAACAATATTTTGTACCAGACCAAGATTATTTTTCTTACTGCTGAAAATAAAACCCAGGACATTTCGTTGCTATGCTCACGCCTTAACCACTTTTACAGTCATCAGATGTTTCCTTACGACACACAAGCCACCTAAGTGCCAAGTTTTTGTCTATACAAACGACACCATTAGTCAAAGGATAGAATTGGTAGTTGAAGGGATCATTATGCAGCGACATCCCTGTATTTGAGCACATCGGTGCCGCATAGCGGTTTGCAGAATATAAATAGGGCACTAGAGGAGAGAACATTTCCGCTGGCGTAGGGTTGGCAGATAGCGTAAAATGTATACCTAATAGAAAAAGTTTCCAGATAAGAACTTATAGTCGAAATAGGTTTGAACGAAAAAACGAGAGAATTCATACAAAGAATTTCACAATGATTTCAAAGCTATTAGCACAACGATAATATGATAGCTTCCGATAACAAATATGTTAAAGATACTGAAGGCCGTAGGGTATATTTTAGACAACAAAATATTTATTTAAACATTTCTAGTTAATTAGTAAATTATCTAGAGATGTTTAGTATACATGTTTTGAATAATCTCGTTGAGGCAGCCCTGATCGGAACCCGCAGCTTTGTCGGCACTCTGTTATCTCATACCGACAAACGTAATACATAGTTAGTAATTGCACTCGATGCGTTTTGCTGTTTTTTGTCTCGTTTTGATACTTTGTCTTTGTTCCTCCTTGAGGGTAGTGAGAATTATGCCGTTAGACGGTATTTGAACCTGATTTGGTTACGTTAAAAATATGAATATTGATATAAATGGCTATAAACTTGAGCTTCAATGTAAGATAAAAAGAAAGATGCTGAGTTGAATTTGAAAGGAATGTAGCAAGGTGTTTAATATTTGCTAAAATAAATACTCATTCATTATACATATTAAAATGACACTGATAGATTAAATTCCCACTGTCTCCTTAATTGACGAAACTGTAAATGCATTACAATATATAAATTCCCAAGGCAGCTATGTTTAATATTTCCAACACGTCCCTAATTGATGTCTAGCTTTAAGATTGAGCTAAGATTTATTGGATATTCTTATCTGCCGTGTTTCGCGTCTACCGTTAAATATTGCGAATGCAGCGTGCGTGGGTACCGCCGTGCGAGATGAATTTGATGTTTGCTAAATAACCATATAATATAGCTATATAAAACACGTAACCATAAATTAAATTGTTAACTTTAATTCGAAGAAAAATATGTTGGTTCTGTAGTATTGGTGAACAAAAAATCTGTAAATATCAGTTCATAAATAGTAACAGATGTTGTATAATTTATCTTGATGTAATCCTATCACACTGTAACTTATCCGATCGTTGATAGTTTATGATGCATTTGTTAGATCGCAGAGTTTTATCATCATTCATTGTACAGATAAACGAAGGGCCCGTTGTCGCTTGCCATCTAATTGACACGAGATTTGATCTAGCAACGCTAATGTATAGTTCTGTCTTTGCCATTATCGATAATATCTGATGTACGCTCGAAATACTCTAACATACGCCGTGTTACTAATTACCGGGTAATATATCGAATGAGACATTATCTTGGATAAGCTCAGCTTGATACATGTCTGTGAGCTCAGCTTTAAAAATTATGGCGGAAGGTAATTACAATCGGTCCTAATAGGAACCCTATCACGCGTGCGACGTCCGGCATTTTCCAGAATCCCCTGCACGTTACAAAAGACAAGAAACAAAACGAATATTTAAATCTTAATGTCCCCTGACGCCTAAAATCCGTTTATCTGGGCGAGCGGGGGCCGCCGGTACGCGATTTTCGCCCTTTTTGCCCTTCTGCGTTAATGCCGCCTCCAAGATTTATGAGTTCAACCTTAGCCCGATCCAGTCTAACTCGTTGCCGCTAATTAATTTAAACGTGCTCGTATACATTATAAGTGTAACACTATAGGACACGGCTTTTTCAATCTAGAGGTGCAACGCCGTGTTTGTACTTTATAGCTATATTTTCATATGTATTTCTGCTCTGATTAGCAATATTGAACCGTTTGTTCGTTTGTTGTCTATTGTCTGATTTAAATGAACGATGACGATTTATATCCTATATTGTTAAAACATTGTTAATTATAAAAAGGATTGGTCTAATTTATCTCTAAAACGTTTGCCATGAATATTGTCCATTGCAGTCGGTAAAAATGTAAGTTATTCCCGAAATGGGGTCAGCGGCGATGACGCCCAATCGACGGCAGTGCGTGGCTCGCGGACCTATTATTTGTTCCCTTTTGCCGCTGCAGAGCTCTATCCGCTTTGTTTTTGCTTGTTTCATATTGGGAAAATTTGTTAAATGCCTATAAAAAGTGCCCTCGTTTGCTTGACAGCGCTTTAGTGCTTTTTATGAAAGTTTTATTAGTATTTTAGCTGTATGGATTGTTTTAACTTTTTATGCTATTCTTATAGTTTAGTTATATAATATTTTAAAATTATAGGATAGTCCAAAATGTTACATCATGCAATTATTTAAATGTGTGCTATGGTATCGTGCTACATTTAACCGGTTTTAGTTAGATCTCTAAACGCCCTCACATATTTGGGAGGCGAATTCCACTCCTTGCCCGGGAAATAAGAACATTCTGTTTCGTATATTTTCATTAGTCTTTGTTCACTTCTTTGAAGAACGCGTTCTTTGTGTCTAGTGCGTAGTTATTCTTCCATTGTTTCAGTTGAATAAAAATAAAAGTCCAAGAACGCTTTTTAAACTGTGTATTTTCTGACGGCCTTGTGCCAAAAATTGCAATTTTCTGCTGCTCTTAGTGAGATTTGATGTCTACGCTTGTAATTCTTGTTGTAAAAATCTTGTACGAATATTTGTACATTTTTAAATATAATAATATGCAGTAGTTAAAAGCGAAACGAAGCCATTGAAACGAAAGCGCTTGAAGCGCTCCACGGTTGGAATGCTAGACGAGCGAGCGATTGATTGGTAAATTGTCGCTATCGTATACGAGCGGTCCCTTTCCGGCCACTGTTCTTTTTGTATGCCCCTTATTTTACGTGTATGGATAATTTATAACGCTTCTCTGATGTTGCTAGGGAAGTGCGCGATGGATTTAGACACGTCTTGGGGTGACAGCGCTATCTAAAACCGGTTTGGGGAATCATTATTGCTTGTTTCTAGGGTTTGTGACAATTTATCAAGTAAATTTTTTATTACGTGTGTAATGCTTAAAACATCTATATCTGATTTTTCACATAGTGCTATATTTGTGCATGTTTATTTGGAATAAAACTTGGCCCTTTCCGTCACACTTGTGAAACTTAACGACCCGTTAAGTGAATATTGTTATGTTTAGAACGTAGAGTTTAAATTGAGGTGCCGTGATGTTGTAATTAACGATTACCTGTGGGCGATACTAACATCTGAATGTACTCAACTTTTTTGTTCACGCACTTTTAATATTCACTTCAACTTCAAGTACTTTAGAAATGGAATACCTACTTCAGACTAACCGCACTTATATACTGTATGTTATACACGAACATCATTAACAAATTAAGTGTTAACAGAGAAATAAATATTTATTATTTATACGCTCATGGCATCTGAAGTAGAATTCAACTTTTCACTCAAGGCTGTAATGTCAATCATAACTTCTAAGGGATCAATCCATTTAACATAATCCACCCCTTCAGAAATTCCTTCTGTAACCGACTTGAACTCGTAAAAAATTCAAAGATCCGTATGGAGAGCAAAGTAAGCCACTGACGCCGTCAATTTTATAAAAAACGGCGTTACAATCGCGACGCAGGTCCCTCTAAAAGGGATATGCAAAGAAATGTATTCACGGTGGAAAGAGCTTTCGTTTGTAGGTCAAAGCGGGAAGGCGTCGGTAACTGGAGTCCGGGTTAGTGCTGCCCTCCGACGCGACACCCCGACTTTGAAATTGTGAGATGTTACGGAAGCAAGCGCCGCGGGTGATTTTCCACCCCTCGATCCTGTGAACTGGCTACCGACATCAAAGTGCAAAATTTTATTATTACATTACGTGTACATGACGGCAAAGCACTTCTACTTAGAGATTTAATCTAGCGTCGAGTCGTTGGTCGATTAACTGGTAAAAAAAGTTTAATTTGATAATTTCCTTGAGTCCAGAATGTTCCTAAAATTTTAAGGGAAAATATTGCAATTTTCTACTCTGTTTTTACAGAGATTTGTGATGCACAAAACTCAGAAAAGTTTCAGATTCAGATTTTATTAAATTAAAAGTTAAAGAAAAAGAATGTATTTTTATATCCCGTGCACGCAAAATGGTGTCCAAAGCTCGAACATTACTCGTGCCCAATCTGTTACAGCAGAGATACTGCAGTAATTATTCAGTTAAATCCTAATTAAATGTCATAAAACGTCGGTCATTGCCGTCGTAATGGATTTTGCACTCGAGTACTGAGGATAATAATACGAGAGATCAGGTTAAGATAACCTTACCTCACCTTTGAAAAAATAATTAATCAACGTTCCGGACCAGCTAACAGTGCAGGTAAAGATTTCGCTTTGATTTTAATGACGTTTCTAGTAAATTAATAGAAGAAAAACTCCTGGATATCCTCCATTTTGCAATTTATTGAATGGTTTGAAAGATTAATGGTGGAATAACTAATTCACTGAAACTGTTGTACAAATAAAGAAATTGTTTCTTCCAACACAAGTTTATTAAGAACAGCGTGCAATACAAATAAGCGTTAAAATGTAAATTAAATTAGTGCGCGATGAGCTAAATAGGTATAGTAAAAGCATGATAAATCTAACACAAAGAAACGAGTAAAACTCGTAGTGCATACAATAGTGTCAGAGGAGCATCGCCCAAAAGGGCAAGTAAGGACACCGCGGGCGTCGATCTCGGACTCGACGATATTATTGTTCAGGCCGATAACACCATCGTCTAACAGTGGTACGAAACTGTGCCAAGAGATCCATTGCACGCTGTAGTCATGTTGTCCACAAGCACGCATCAACACGCTCAATGTAAGCAGCAATGCATGCAACTCATTTCATCATCATCGTTTGTACGTTAATGCATCCGTAAATCTAACTAATGGGTTGCGGTCGAGTTCGGATTAGCAAACATCAAAATTCTGTAAACGAACGAACTTTTCATTAATACATATTTGTATGTTGATGGCAATAAATGTTTTATTAACAGCATTTATGAGGTTTTTGTCAATATTCAGGAAGTTTTATTGTCCAGGCCGTTGCACTTCTATTTCAAAAGTGCTTAAAATCGGAGTCGTTGCTTTCTTATTACGACTTCACATAAAAATAAAGGCGTATCGGACACAAACAAAACAAAAGATTTATCCAGAATTCGTAATGTATGAGTTTACAATCGCCAATCCATTGCGATTCGAGTAACACGTGTAAACAAAATAAAGGACGGGCTATCTGGACGCAGCCGTACATAGAAACACACTCAGGCGCGGCTCGGTCCGAGTATGATAAATGAACGGGCTAACCCCGCTCTCATTCTTCTCTTTGCTCCACGCACAAGGGGGTGTGGGTGGAGATATGACATTAATGGAAATAAGTGACAGCGCAAAAACCTCAAGGGGAATTGATTAATCAAACACGAGTGAGCTTTGGAAATCTGTGGTTTTGCGAAATAAGCCGCTTATAAAGTTGGCGAATTTCCGACGTGAGGTAAATAACCTTTACCTATTGACTTCAGATTGCACAATATTTGCTTGTGTATTGGACATTGTAATTAAATTGTTGGATCGTCTAAATTACATTATTTTATAAATTTTACACATTTTCACTTATTTGCCTATCTAGATCTTAATTTATAATTTACAAACTGAATTTCATCCTATTTTTTTGGAGAATTCATTTATTCCAAGGAATTTGGAAGTTAGGATATTATACAACCTCTGACCTTTTCTATTTATCACAACTGCATAAAGTGTCATTTATAATCCTTAGTGATTAATTGTTAATTAAACTCGCTGTTGGTACGTAAATCATCACTCGATGCAAATTTTTGTTGTATATGACTTTACAAAAATATAAGTAAGCCAACGGATTTAAAATGAAGTTAAAATAAATTATGTAGGGGTGGATGACATTTTGAACAAAAGAATTAAGTAATTAATTTTGCATAATGAATTTCGAGACAAAGCAAGTAAAAAGAATGATTACGTTTTCTGTGCACACGATGTCCCCGAGTGCGGTAAACTCGCTTAAAGCAACGAGCTAAGGTTCACACTTTGATGTGGATAAATTTAATTATACGCTATGTTAACTTGGTATTCCATAATCCAAAGGATACCGGAGACAGAGTAGCCACAAAGCGTCGCCGAGAATACGCAAACAGGTGTCGAGTCCGAGGTTATATTTGCATATAAATTGAGTTCCTGCTTAACTGTAACAGGCTATCGTCTCTTTCGCTCGTGTTAGTGTGTGCTCGGTTAGAGAAGCGCGTGGTCTGCGGAGCCCCGGCACTTCGCAGCGCACGCACTCGTGTAGTCTGCACGCTAGCTCCAGGACAGGCTATTTGTGAACGGTGATGTAATGTGGACGATACGGTGGCTCGTCACCGTAACCTCTATTATTTTATAGCTGACGAATTGAACGTCGTTATCGGCCGGAGTGGCCTTCCTATAAATTCGATTGTATCGTTGCTATTTTAAATTAACGTGAATTCTATTAACCTAGGACAACCTAATTAGTATTTATATAATGAATTGTTATCGATTTATTTACTCAGCGAAGGAATTAAATTATACATTTAGAAATTAAAGACTTTTTAACGGATTTTAAACGCGATTTATTCATTATATTATTTTCCCGACGTTTCGAACACTTTACAGCGAGCGTGGTCACGGGGAGACTGAGATGTTATACGTCTTGACGGTCATTCAGAAATTGCTATTTGTAAACTACCTCCACCTATTCCTCCGTAGTTGGTATGTGGGGTATTTTTCCGGATGTTGGCAGTATTGGCTGATCGTGTCTTCTAGTCTTTTGGTACGTTTGACATGGGATTTTAAATTCTTAATAACAGGATCCCAGGTGTTAGAAAGTTTCAAACCATCTTCTCTATTGAAATTTGGATGTTTTTTAATTTCAATAGCCTCGCGCACAAGTCTTGGAAAAAATTTATTTTCTCTGGCAAGGATCTGTGGTTGGTCAAATCTTATGAAGTGGTTGTTGTCCAGTGTGTGTTCACACACCGCAGACTTCTTGTGACGCCGATGCTTGATATCCGCAATGTGCTCCTTCAGTCGGTTAGCAATGCTTCTTTTTGTTTGGCCGATGTATGAGAGACCACAGTCACAGTCTAACAAATCCGTTAAAAAGTCTTTAATTTCTAAATGTATAATACTCGCGTAAAATCAAACACTAGAAAATACTAATTAAAATACATTTTAATTTATTTTGCATTCGAAGTCGATAATACAAAATAAAAAAAGTTTGTGCGATCATTGGTCGATCGGCAATCGATCCGGTTCCCCGTCTCTTCCGTTATCTCTTTAATAGTTCGTCTATTACATCATAAGAATGCTGCCTTGGTGCGTGACCCGTCTGCGTAGGCGCAGGTGACATGCGAACTGTAACTCTGACATCTAACAACGTAACTACATTCTCGTTCCCGGTACCCCTGTTATTTGTTGTTCTTGTTTTTTCCAAACGTTTTCTATTTGTTCCGTCGTTGGGGCCGTTTTTTGCTGGGTATCGTTCGTCCTCGAAGGTTCAGAGCGTTTTTACTGGAAGTGGGGGCGAGGGTGCGCGGGAGGGGGGTCGTGCCGCGTCCCTCCCCGCCGCGCGGCTCGTCCTTGGCCCGAGCGTTCACCTTGGCGCGCTGCGCTGCCGCACCACAGGTAACAAAGTTCCGCGAACTACGTGATTTCTATGGCTGTCCGAAAGTGGATCCCGGAGTAGGTATCTCTGGACCTACTCGCTCGGCGCTAATGTTACTGGGAACTTTGTAATGAAACACTATGAACTACCCTCTGGCGAAGACCTCCATACGAGCGCACGCTGCTTACTTTACAGATACCTAATGCCTTCGGACATTAGAACAGAATATGATACTTTATTCACGGAAGCTAATCGATGTGGTGGTCTTAATATAATGTCGTGTATTTCTGTGCTGTTTGTTCTACTTACGATATTCGAATTTACAACCTCCCCGCGGCGATTTTATTACTTTCGTCATTCTCGAACATAATAAAATAAATGTTTCATTGTCGCTTTCGATTGCGCTAAAAATAGGCGATACACTGCGTTGGTATTTCTTAGTTCATATTAGCGAATTGTTTCAGGAAGATAGTTGCGTTACTGTATGTACGAATAGAAAAATTAATCTAATTACTACTCTAACGTAAAAAGAGTTAACAATTTAACAATGGTTTCTATGAATACTATTATAAGGATTTTTCAACAGATTTACTTTCCGAGAACAGAGATAAGGAATGTAATTTTTAAGTTGTTTTCAAGGAAATAAGATAAATGCTTAGATAAACTCGGCGAGTGCGGGGGGGTCGACTGAGAAAGTTTTTGTATGTGGGTACATTATGACGTTATCTTTGGATTAACAGTCGCGTATTATGACTAAGTGCGAGCGAATGCTTTAAAGAGCGCATCAAGACGAGCTGGCATTTCTTATCCAATTCTATTTTTACAGCGTTTTTACGGCCTCTACGTTGATTTACTGCTTCAACTCTACATTTGTGGCTTACAACAGAATATTTCACTCGGGTTATAGGCATTTTAGTGCCTTCAGTACCGGCCGATGCCTGTTTTGGTTCGTTCAACTGCCCTATTCTTATATCAGTCACGTTTGTCATAAAAGTGCACCATTTTATGTCGCTCGCGGTTTATGCACTGCCGTCGAATGCAACGTGAGACGGCCGACGACTGAGGAGCGAGGACGGAGGACTCGGAGCCGGTCGCAGCTCGTCGACCGTAATCTTATCGCGTTTGAGGCCGGACATAGGAAGGGCATTAATTTGAACGGTCGTCGTGAAGCGGCCGAAACCGGTCGGCCGTCCGTAAATAATGGATTAGAGGTGCGAGGGGCGAGGTGGGGGGTGTGGCACGCACCGGCTGCGCGCGCGGGTGCGGGGGGGTGGCGGTGCGGGGGGCCTGCGCCTCCTGTCAGCTGTTGCGCGCTCGGGATCACGGCGCACTGCCGCCAATGCATCGGCGTTCATAGAGCGCGCCGCCCGTGTGTGCCGCGACTACCGCGACAGTGCCGCGCAGTGTCCTCGTGTACTAGTGTGCCAGTGTGATCGATAGTGTGTGATGGCGAGGATGTGCAGTGCTCTACCGTTGCGGAGCTGACCGCCGGCGCTGGGAGATGCGAAGTTATGTTACACCATCGACCGAGGTGATTATCCGGAGCCTTACACGCCATGCATGAGCGCGAACGGTCGCCCCGTGACGATCCTTGTCCGATAGCCCGCCGTTAGATCGCGATCGGTAAGCAACGCCGGCCGGCACAATATTTGGCGCTTTTTTACGTTAGTAGCGCAAAGGGCGAAGTTTTTTGTCACGTCTCAACAATAATAATATTATCGTCGCCCTATTCGGCAAGGGACGTATTGTAATTTTTTATGCAGTCGCTTTTATAACAGTTTTGGATGTATTGTAAAAACTTCTGGGTCTTATAAATATCAAATTACGTATACGAACAGTTGAAGAACTTGTAGATATATTTTCTAAACCGTTAATATCGTATTAACAACTTATTTATTAACTAAAACCAACTTATTTACTAAATAAAAGTGTTGTAGTGTGTAGTAACCATTCATAACAATATGTAGAGGATAATGTATGTCTAGGAAATGTCCTCTGTTTTCCTGGAAACCGATATTCAGCATAATAATACATATTGCTAACGCTGTTATTGTGCAACCTTCAACTAAATCTATATTGACTCATTAATTTTGACATAAATAATTATTAATTTGTAAAGGTTTTAAAAAGAATAGGTAATTTAGCTAGTTTATTCAAATTATAGAATTTCGTGATACATGTTATCTAACGGGTAATAAAAAGGAGGGAGGATATAAAAGATATAACTTTCTAGAGTTACAAGAGAACTATATTTAAGTTCGTCCACGTTTTAAACTTCTAAAGTAAAAATTAAGCAATAGCACAAACGCAAAAGAACACGTTTCTGAAAACATACAATTACTTCGCAATAAACATGATGATTGCAGTCGAGCAAAATCGATATTCATAAGTCAAAACAAAATAACAATTTGTTTACGGATCGCACGCTGCACTCAAGGCATTACTATGCTAAAGGTCTGCATATGGCAGGTGCAGCAAGCACCTTGTGGCCGACCTTCCGGTTTTCCTTACAGAATAATTTATCTATCCTACTTTATCGCTATTCATCTATGACTAAAAAGGCATGAGAAGTACGCGGCAGCCACTTCGATCAAGGTTGTCAGACGTCAATTAGAATTTAACAACGACTTGCAGGCACTTGTAATTGCTAGGAATTAGTTTTCTGTTTCTAGTTCGTTGTCTATACTAGTTTGATGAACGTGGATCATTAGATACTTCATAATTATCTGGCTGTAAGGGTTATGATCGTGGTCTTACTGCTATTGTATTCTATTTCTTCTTATTCCTTTCCATAGTCTTGTAAAACATAATTTCTACTAATTATTTCAGTATTTGATTAACATAGAACTTTCTGATCTTTGTGTCCTCAAATGACAAGATATATAATTATGAATCACTATAGAACGATGAGTAAAATATAATTTCTCAAATCGACACACATTTTCGCAACCTCAGTCGTATAGAGAAGCAGGAAATAATTGTAATTCCTCACGTATCTGTGGGACATTGGTCACGGTATCCTTGCGGATATTATAAATCTGCTCATTGTTATATAGCTACCCAGTAATAAGGCTTATTACGTCTTTGTTTCTTTGTGATTATAACATTTCTTGCTCGAAAATGCATTACTTATATAGATGTTTTGAGTCATGTAATATTGTTACGATAATTACTTTTAGGGCCGAGAGGCAAACAAAAGATAAGCGCATTAGACAAACATTAGACTTTCTTTGAAGCTTTTGTTATCTTTACAACATAATATAACGTTTCGACTTTTTGAAGTTATAGGTACATTACAGTTAAGTGATTCATTTCTCGGTATTGAAATGTATCATAAAAGATTTTTTTACGTTTCCAAATAAGTAATAGCAGTTTAAAATTCATGGAACTTGTCTCTTTATAAGCGTTTCAATATAAACGATATGATGGTAGTAGTAACATAACATGTTTATTATAATTTTGTCCACATAATTCATGCGTAGAATAAAATTTAATTGATATTATTATGTTCAATTAAATTATAATCTATACATATAATAAATCTGTAGAAGGGTCAATTCTGTACATTGAAAATATTGAAAAAATAAATACCAGGGGGTGTTACTGGATCGATACCAAACCCAAATATGTGATTAACTGTCTGTCTGTCTGTCTGTCTGTCTGTATGTGAAGGCATCACGTGAAAACTCACGGTTCGATTTCGATGAAACTTGGTATAATTATACCTTATTATCCTGGGCGTAAAATAGGATACTTTTTATCCTGAAAAAATACGTAGAAAAAAATTAATCTTAATTTTTCAGTTTTATCCATAGACGTTGTTCTGTAGAACCGCGAACACACGTTGCGTATTATTATAGGCCTAGCCGTATTTGGGTCCAATAGATATTTATAAGATGTCATTGTCAGAGTTACTCAAAATTAGAGAAATAAACCATCCACGCGAAGACCGACATCCGCGCGGACGGAGTCGCGGGCGGAAGCTAGTTAATGAATAAACTTAATTTAGATGTAGAGAATGTGTTTAAAAACTACATTGTCCTCAATTAATATTCGTTGTAACAAATGTAGGAATGTACACGATTCGTTTTAAAATAGATCTCATCATAAAATTAAACAGTTACATAAGCATATTCATGTTCATACAGGATTTTGAATGTTTACGCGTACAGGAAATATTAGCACATTTGATGTTATCGCATATTACGTATACGATGTCAACGAACGCCACGCTCCTATATCATTTCAATGTCATCTCGTCTGTGGAGCATTAGCTTAATGATTCATCGATAATTTAACGATACGAGGCATCTGCTAATGAATTATTTATAAGTATTGTCTTGCCAGCGTTTTTGTCATATTGTTATTTCGGTAGATTTAACGGTTCAGTTCGCGGAGCTGGTAACGGATAGTATTTTAATTCCTAACTTTTTGTTGCCTATGTTAGTTGTTACACTTGTTCAGGTTGTGTGGCTTTATTTGGAATGTGCATGTCATTAAGAGTAGTTAGAGTTGTAAAAGGGTAGAGTTTGTGATTCTGATATAAGTTATTGCCTATTGGGATTTTTCATTGCACAATATTCTATGAATTTTGGTTGATATTATATGAATTGTGATGCCAAAATGTGTAGACAAATTATGGACATGATTATACAGATCATGTTATGGTCTGTATTATAATATTGTTAAGGTTAATATATTCTTACGCAATCATTCGTATATCACACGCACCTAGTTAAACAATCGTTCCGTTTCTATGATTAATATAATTAATGATAGTACGTTACGTACCTTAATAAAAAATAAGAAAAGTAATAATTCACGGAATTTGTATTAAGTAACCCTACATTGATGTGCATCAGGCCGACTACCGAGTTTCTGTTAAATTTTTTCCATGCGCTTTTTGTAAGCATCTCACACGCAACAAAGGGTTTTTTGTGCGTTTTTTTAACAATTTAATCTTCAGCATGTTATTTTTTACGTTTTTGTGTTCACTAAAACCGGTCGGGACCGGTTTTCCACGGATCTGATGGTTTATCTTTAGAAATGCTTTTATTTTGTTGCATTTTGTTTATTTTTTTGCAATGTCACATGTTGGTGCTAATTTTTTTCTCGTTTTGCTCTTCCGGCTTGCTTTATAAGAATTCAATCTGTAAATTTATCTCGTGTATTTCTTTGCAATGTAATTCATGAATGCTGACAAATTGAGGCAGAAAATTACAATTTTATTGTAAAAAAGTTACGTTTTATATGAATGAATCTGACGGTATGTTGAAGGTTTAAAAATTAAATGCTTAGCACATTAAATTGTAGGCATTATATGTTGTAAATATCTTTAACTAAGTATTGACCACAATGTAAGTTGAAGGCTGTAAAAATCTATACTATAATATTATGAAGCTGAAGAGTTTGTTTGTTTGTTTGTTTGTTTGAACGCGCTAATCTCGGGAACTACTGGTCCGATTTGAAAAATTTTTTCGGTGTTAGATAGCCCATTTATCGAGGAAGGTTATAGGCTATATATCATCACGCTACGACCAACAGGAGTGGAGCCACTGGGGTGAAACCGCGCGGAGCAGCTAGTATCTTATATTTCCGGTGTATTACTTTAGAAATCAATAACAAATCAGTATAATTTGTATTTTTTATTTTAAACGTTCCATCATGCATGGTCGCAATCGTTAGAAGTTTTGTATATCAAAAATTCCTCCAAATATAATCCATAAAAATGTATTATATAGGTATGCAGTAACATAACATATATACACTTCGACATAAAACACACCCACATATGACGCAATATGATAAAATAAACATAGACCTCTTTAAACAGTTCAAATTCTACTAATACAAAATCGAACTTGTACCTAAGTAGCGCCTTCTTGTAGACTTATTTAATCTCAATACCACGAACCAGTCCTACAGCCTACTGGCTCCGATAAAGATACAACTTACAAGTATTAAAAACATCAAGATAACACAAGAACGTAAAAACCAATTGAATTGTTTTAAGCGTACATTCACGTCAGCGTAGTTGAATTCGTCCATTCATTAAACCAGACGTGTGGTAAACGACACTACAATGCGATTACATCATCACTTCATGTGTGTCAATGACCTCGGGTCACTAGGACTATTGTTCATTTAGTTCCTAAATTATTCTTAGATTCGATCTTTCTATTTGAGCAAATTATCTATTTATTTGGAGGATTTTTTGTGCCTATAAAATGTTCAACTATTAATTTGGTGTCCAAAAATTGTCCAATTGTGCTAAATTATTATTGGAATATTTTACTAACGTGTAAATTTATTATATCCGTAGCGAATTTGTAATGTTTGATTTATTAATAATAGGTTCAATTTTCTATTCGATGTAAAAAAATAATTATATGTATTGTTAATTTATTATTTGTTTGAAATCATGACTAGAGATAGATCACAAAATACAAAATAGTCCTATTAAACACAAAAAAACAAGCTGATGCATTAATCACTATTATACATAATGGATCATATATAAATAGCAACATTATGTTCGATAAAAATTAAATAATTTCAACACAAAATGAGTATAAATTAGAGCTAGCGCGCAAGAGCAACTTAGTTGCCCGGCAACTATTTTGTCTCTGTCGCTGTCTCCTCGCAAAGTTTTGAACGATGCGCACACGAAAGCGACAGCAACGCAACTTTTTCTTTAAAATTTTCTGCATTTATCAACATGGATTTCGAAGAGACGGTTGTGGTCTGTGCTCTTGTCCCGCATAGTTCCCATTCCCGTGGGATTTCCGGGATAAAACCTATCCTATGTGTTAATCCAAGTTACCCACTATATGTGTGCTAAATTTCATTGTAATCGGTTCAGTAGTTTATGCGTGAAAACTGAAAACCATACATACATTTCCTCTTTATAATATTAGTATAGATATGTAATCGTAATTGAAAAAAGTTAAGTAAATGTGCAGTTCCAACAAAACGAAATAACATATTTTTCTATGGCGTCGTTACTAGATTACGTTGCTGAATTTTGTTGAACTGTCAATGTTGCCTATTAAAATGGCTCTACTATAGACAGAAAAACTACTAATAATAAAAATAACTTCATTAAAAACAATATTATTAATTATTATTAATTTATTAAATAGGTTTGAAGTCGGTGCCAAGCACTAAGCACTTAGTATTAAGCCCGTGCACTGACATCAAACCTTTTTAGTAAATAACACATCTAAATAATATGTAGTAATTAATAATATCAAATCTTTTTTATTTTTTACTTTTCCGTTTTTGAAGTCGGTTGTTTTTAACGAAGTTATTTTTATTTAATACTTTTTAGTGTATTTTTCAACACGAATCAAACGAGCTCAAACTCGATAAAGTTGAGTCAATATAACTAGAAGATTCTAAGTTAATATGGCCACCTTCCGATTCCATCATCAAATCAGCTCTATGTCATAATAATGTTTCATCGCTATCCAATTTACATACGTATACAAAATTTCAGCTCAATCGGTTACCTGGAAATGAATCAAAGTTACTTGCTACATTTCAATTAAGTCATCGAGATCAGACTACTGGGCAAAAACTACTGGGCTTATCCGAATAAAATTTATGGGACCAATTCCACACCATTCCGCATCAAACAAAAAAAGAATCACGTAAACCGGTTCAGAAACTTCGGAGTAATCGGTGTACATACATAAAAAAAATATACCAGCCGAATTGATAACCTCCTTCTTTTTTTTGAAGTCGGTTAAAAACTACTGTGTACGAGAATAAATACGTTGACATAAATACGTACTATCGCTACGCCGGTTACGCGGCAACTGGCCGGCGGCCGCCGACCGGCAACGTTTTTGTCGCCGTGCGCGCACTTGCATTGAAACCAATAGATAGGGCGACAGTTGCGTCGCGGGCTTGTCTCCGAACCCGCGGACAAAAAAGTCTCCCGGGAGTTGCGTCGCTACGTGCGCGCACTTTCATACTAGCCCATAGGTGGGAGAGACAAAATAGTTGCGGAGACAAAATAGTTGCGGAGACAAAGTTGCTCGTGCGCGCTAGCTCTAATGAAGACAATTTCGCTAAAAGTCAAGTTTGCTGTTTGACAGATCGATAATTTAGTCGTATTTAATAATTGAAAGTGGAATGTTGGGGCTCGACAAATTGTCAGTTAACCGGTTGTCATGTTTACCGCATTATTGATTTATTGTTAACGTCTTAATATTCATAGCTACTTCATTAATCTGTAAATATTTCGTCCAAGATATGTTGTTCATACAGCATCAATGAACCTTGTTCTTCAATGAAAATTCCTCGGATTAGAAATGTACCTAACATACGTATCTTTGGTTAGAAATTTTAACACATATATTTAAGAGACTTTTTTACATGAAATGTTTAACAATCAGTGTAAATGATATACTTACAGAAAAAGGACTCACTAAGGACTGTTATGACCACTATACTAAAAGCATATACAGTAAACGATAAGTTGTCATTTCCAAACATCGATATCGAGGGTACATAAAAAACTCGTAAACATAAGAGTAGTATAATGTAGATGTGCCAATAAAAGCCCGAACCATTTATAAGTGAATAACACTCGTATTGAAGTGAACACAGACATTTTAACACGTGCTTTCTATATAAAATATTTTGTGTAATGTTTATAATTTCAAAATAACCTCTGCTCAACCATTTCTTTGATTTAAACCGACGCGAAACACAGTGCACCCAAACAAACAATTAAGACAGATATTGCGTTCAGAAATAAAGAAAAAGATTGGAGATAGGAACAGCTGTAATTTATTAAATCGTGAATGCGTTATACATCATGCGGTTCGCAGTAGCGTGGTACCCGTACCACGCTGGACGGAAGGAGGGCATTATGCAATGAGACAAGCCTTTTGTTTCTTTACGTAAACATTACTCGCTCAAGTCATCCCGTATTGAAAGCTGTTTGGACACCGAGTGATGTATGCTGATTTAGATTTATTGTTTGACGTTGGGCGTGGTATATGGTTACGATTTTGTGATGCTTTTTACATTAGAGTAAAGCTTTTAAGAGTATGTAAATAACAAAATTACAAGAAATTTGTTTGCTAACCCTTTTTCCAATTTTAAACACGCTGACTAAAAGTATTAAAAATCTATACAGTATACTGGTTTAGTGGTCAATGCATGTATATAATATAATATGTATGTAGATCGGATTTATTAGTTACATTTCAACGAAAGATTGCATGCTAAAAGGAATAAAGGTACACGAAGGTACCTAGTCAGGGACTGTTGCTTTCACACGTGTAACGCTATGTTTATTAAGAAATCAATACTTAGGTCATCGGTCAATTAGAGTAATTAGGTCGCGGCCTATATTAAGATTGTGATCCAAAATTATATTCTTGGCATTCGACGGTATCGAACCAACTAACTGGAACGAAAATCAAAGGAAGATTTCAATTTCTCTACGGCTTCATAGTTCAAACTTCAAAGCTATTTGCATTTTTGTGACGAAATAATCGGTTTATGGTTTAGTTAAAAAATGTATGTCAGGAACGCTTGAAAAACAGGTGGGTACCTCCCTGTAAAGCGCAGCACCCAAAAATATTCTATTAATTACTTAATATTTTAATATGGAGAAGTTAAGTTAAATGTACGTGAAATAATGTAGAGGCTATTTCCAGAAAATAATGAAATAAACTTAAATAACGTAAAATATACGAATAAGGAAAACGCTATAATTGCGTGTTTAATTAGCCATGAAGTTGTTCATTATTATCGTAACTTAGTTTTATTGTGTGTATTTCATAATTAATTTACAAAAACTTTATTGTTTTCTTTTGTAGTTTAAATACACAGGATTTTGACGTTGTATTTAGTTCGATTACGTCTCATTTTACTTTTTGTTGTTTAAAAATTTACGTTGAATGTAAGTAATCTACCTATATTTATAAATTTCTAAAGAATTTTCTTTTCTATTACTCTTTTGAAATGCATTATTTATCCTTTTTGCATTCGTACATGTCCCAGTCTCTGGCTTATATGCTGGAGCTTTACAATTTTTACGTACTTATGTTTATTTTCGACTGCCCAATGAACACATCCGATACGCAATACTTTCCGTGCGATAAATCGTTGACGAATTCCCACAGCCGACGTTAGAGGTCATAACGAGAGCTTTTGCATGTCAAGAAAATGATTAGTTTAATGGAGATGGTATCGCGGTATGGGGGTAATTTGTGGTGGGTCGTTGAACCCTGGACCTCGCCCGCATGGCTTTTGTCCACACTCTACACTCTACAGAGCAGACCGCATTGATTTTGTAAGACTGGCTTGTGGTTAATATGTACTTAGTACATACTATGTAAGTGTAACTCAAATTGGCGTTTTGTATTGGCTGGTTGGTTGGGAGATTTTTTAGGTGTTGTGACTTGTGGGTTGTGGTTTAAATCAAGTGTTGGTAATTGAACACGTTTTGCTTTGATATTTTGTTTCTGATGTCAGTTGATTTGAAATAAAAGTAATGTGTCGGAATATGTTTTAACTTTTAACAATGAAATTATTTTGTGTTTTAATAGTGCAATTTTACAGTAATAATATAAACAACATATTATAGGTATTTCTTAGGATAGTAATTTTGTAGATTAATTTAGGTATATGGACCGTTTAAGCCTTATATATCTTATGGAATGTATTGCGGGTAAAAGTTATCGTTCGTGTAATCACTACATAGTATAAAACAAAGTCGCTTTCTCTGTCCCTATGTCCCTATGTATGCTTAAATCTTTAAAACTACGCAACGGATTTTGATGCGGTTTTTTTTAATAGATAGAGTGATTCAAGAGGAAGGTTTTAGTATATAATTTATTATGTTTTAGACAAAGCGGGCGAAGCCGCGGGCGGAAAGCTAGTCTGTAACAAAGCGCATCGTATTGCGTAAGTGTATGCGCGTGCGCACGGCGCACCGTCATTCGCACTAACACTGTTCAATGATGTCATTTCAATGAAGATTGCATTGACAATACAATACTAATAATAACTGTATAATTTTATGAAGATAATTATTAATGTAATAATTTAGTGGAAGTGTTGAAATTTTAGCTTACCTAGAAGATTTTTAATGCGATCGTAGCATTACTAACGCTGTATGTATAGACGAGGAGGTAGTTATGTGAAGATGTGATAATATCGAATGTTGTCACGATTTTTCCTATTGAGTTTAATTCAATAAGGCCTATGTGACTGTTTGAATATTTTCCTTACTCACGTTTTCCGTTATCCTGTCCATGCATTCTTCAAACAATTTATACATTATTATAATATGCATAACAGCCCTTGAATTAAAATGACACATCAAATAAATGACATGAGGGAATTACTCATTTACGGATGATCCGTACTTCAGCTTTTTTATCAATTAATACTATAAATTAATTATTCTTTAGTCTCATATATATATAGTCAAGGATGTTTCCCAGCAACTAATTAACATGAATTACCATTAACTTTTATCTAACCGTTTTTTCTCATATTCAGGTTTTAAATACTTGTCCAGACTACGACAAAAATAGCGTGTTATGAGCAAATATGTGTCGTGTTTTGTTATTTAAAATGCATTAAATATCTATTATTAAATTCTACATTAAGTATGGTTTCGATTAATTCGTGTAATCAGCCAATTACTAACCACAATGTAATTAGGATATAACTGTTACAGTTTACGCAAAACCTTACTAGGCTGATAGGCTCCACGGTAATCGAGTCAAGTCTTTAACCTGAATACGCTAACCATTTCACTTTTCATATAGATTAGTGGCATACCGGCTGAAGACCTAGATGAATTAGAGCTTCAGTGATCTCATTTTATAACCGTAATGAAGTAAGGGTACGTAATATATGTTGGTCAGTATGTCAGTACATATACCTATAAATATAATATAATGTATGTCACGGATTAGAAAAACCATGCTCGAATTAGAATGCTAGGTTTCTTGCTTAGGATGTTTAGAATAAAAAGTTTGGATAGTAGGTGACGTTTGACGTCAAATACGACAATGACGCAGTTTTAACTAAGATAACAGATAAGAGTTAAATAGTTTTCTAGTATTAAACCGTCGGTTAAACAATTCAAACATTCGAAAAAGACTGTTTCTAGGACCGTAACGAAAACGATGATATTATATCGTCGCTATGCAAGCATACGGTGCACCGTGCATGAGATTTGGCTACGTTACATGGTTACAAATAGTAAGTAGGTACATAGATAAATTTTTAATATTTCTGATTTTTATCGTGACGATACAATAACCAAAAATCGTGTGACGTGTGAACGGTCGTCGACCACGTGACCGATCGCTTTATGTTAATTAAACACCGGATGTGCGCTTCCTCTAATTCAGGCGCGATTACGCGGCGACGCCCCGATACTTTCCGAGCTTTTGTAAACGGAAGTCGTATTGTTATGCGAGAAATGTAAACTGTATTTGTCTGTAATTAGGACAAGCCATTTTTGGGCAGAGGGGATGGGATTAAAAATAAACTTTTCTATTTCAAGGTGGATAGACTTTGTTCAGGCTATAAATTATTCTTCTCAGTCTCCGTACCCTTTACGTTGTAAATACGTATGTATTGAATAATAGCAGCATTGAAATTGATTGTTAATGTATTTCCTAGTGAAGTAATACTTTATTACAGGTTAATTCGCTATCAAGCTGCTTAAATGCAATTATATTACACCTGTGACAGCTGTCATCGCTCTAGTAATTTATTGGGTCAATTATTTCCTTTATCACAGAAATAAATTCTCTTAAGAGCTAGCGCGCACCACGACTTTATGCAGCGTGATTATTTTATCGCAGAAATACAACGTATGAGTTAATATGACAATGCGCGCACATGCGATTAAATAATCGCAGCGATTTTAAAATTGTGATTTGTCACATTTTGCTGCGACTGCTAGCGACGCGATTGTCGCGAAAATGAAATGCAGAATATGAAATTGTATGGTACCGCGCGCACTGCGATAATAAAATCGCACACTCGGGCCCGGCCGGCACTTCACTTGTGTTTCGTCTGTCCAACAGTAAACATCGTAGTGGTATTGGTAAACATAAACTCAGTAATCTGTCAAAAGTTTGAATTTATTTATTTATTTATTTATCACTTTATTGTGCAAGAATAAAAATATAACTACATAAAGGTTACAATAATAAAAAAAAATAAAAAAGCACAATGGGCGGCCTTTTGGCGGAATTTTCATTCTATATAAGCCAAAGAATTTTTTGGGATACATCCGAAGTTCATTGTATTTCTGATAAAAGAAACCTTTGACAATTCTATCTGCTGTAAAAGGATGAGTCCAATATTGACGAATTTTCTTTTTTTTTTCTTATCCTCCGAAGTCTTATATATATAAAAATGAATCGCAAAATGTGTTGGTAAGCGCATAACTCGAGAACGGCTGAACCGATTTCGATAATTCTTTTTTTATTATATTCCTTGAAGTACGAGGATGGTTCTTATGTAGAGAAAACGTAAATATGTACCACGGGCGAAGCCGGGGCGGACCGCTAGTAGTAAATAAAGACAAGCAACTTGTACGAAATCAATGATGAAAGTGAGTAATGATCACTATTAAATTATCGCTGTGCGCGCACCGTACTCTCTGCGATTTTCTACAGCGCGATTTTGAAATCGTGTCGCAAAAATTAAAATCGTGGTGCGCGCTTGGCCTTAAAGTTATTACAAAGTAATGATACCTTTCTTTATTTTATACTTCTATAAAAGTGATATTATAGTCTTGACGGTAGTCCTGATATTTAACTTTATGAGAACGCATTTAAAGCCAAGTTAAATATTGAAGTGTCCAGTAAGTAGAGTAAATTATTTAACAATCTATACTCCATATCCCTGGCAACAGTCCTTAATAGAATGAACTATAATCAATTACTATTGATTAGAAATATACTAATTAATAACATCGTCATACAGATAAAGTTGTATTCTTAATAAATTAATAATGTGTCATGGTAAGGAGCAATTACAACCTCGGCGAGAAGTGTCAACATTATCTATTGTCTGTTTTGTGTTACACTTTATCGCACTCATTAATTTCGTTCAATATTCAATTAATACTGACAGGCTACTTGCTGATACCGTATTGATAACACGCAAGATGAACAAATCAAACATTTGTTATGACTGCGCGTGATAGATTGGTTTTGTTATTACACTGCATTATATGCCTTGGAATATATGCTTAACTATAAACAAATACATATCAGAAACCTTAGATGTATCAAGTATTCACTTTTTGTCTTCTTAGAAGCTGAGCTTTTGATAAAAGTTTTATTTTGGATAAAACTGCCGTAAGAAAGATACAATGTACAAAATATTTTGTGTAAAAAGTTACAGTATTTTTCGTTTTGATTAAGTATTTATCTGATTTTATTTCCATTGTGTTCAATAACATTATTTTATCACACTCGACCTTGTCTATGCATTCTTGGTGTGTAAGCAAAAATAGCAGGCCTTTGGTATCGTGTATCGCAGGAAGCTCTGCTAACGGTTAGAATTACAGAGTAGGTACTAAGCGAGGACAAAGAATATTATCACATGAGTGCATGCGATGATGACGTTTTTAATGTGTGTAAAGTGATACGGCGACGGAGCTTTTCAATGCAATTTTTGAGGTTATAAAGATTATAGGGCAAAAAAGCCTGTTACTAAACAAGATTTACGTTATTTCTAAGTTTTATAGATGTTTCTAAATTATAAAAATTCATGATAAACAATGGTATGACGGAGGAAATAAGTACACAAATATATAAAAGGTTTGTGGAGGATTATGTCCCTAGAAATTGTATGTGTGAAGTGTCCTGCCTCCTCTGAAATTAAACTTTGGAGAGTAAGGAAGCGAATAAGTTGTCGCGTAGGTGTATCATCTTGCAAAGTGTAATATCACAAAGAAACATTCAACTTGATTCCTATTACACGCTTTGTATTTCTCGAAAGAACTTTTAACACATAAATTGCATTGCGTTTACAGCTACAATTAATAGTAATCACAGCGAGCGCGAATAATTAAAAGTCGATCTATTTATATTTTTTCATTGGTTCACATGATTTGCTTTGTCTCTGATTTATTACGCACGTTTCATTGAAATCATTCCGTTCTCGTTGACACGTAGTCGTAATGCACTTGACATACAAGTTGATTGTTGTTGTTTTTGTTCGTAATCGCTCTGATAAGTCGAGAAAAAATGTATGAAGGTGATGTAAAGAATACGTCTTTTATTATTGTATAATTATATAGGCTTTGTTGTAATTTTTATTACATGTATCTGACGATTTTGGTATTTGAATAGACATTATAGGAATGAATATGAAAGTTGTGTTGGATAATAAAAGATGTTGACTAGTTTCACTAAATTCTATCGACAATCCACTTGACCCTTTTGAAAACGAATCTTTACTCAATGAGGGTCTGTCCTGCTGTCCAGTATTCATCCTTTAGGTAGGATATTCACTCTTAAGTGATAAGCTGGAGAGTTTGTTTGTTTGTTTGTTTGTTTGTTTGAACGCGCTTATCTCGGGAACTACTGGTCCGATTTGAAAAATTCTTTCGGTGTTAGATAGCCCATTTATCGAGGAAGGTTATAGGCTATATATCATCACGCTACGACCAACAGGAGTGGAGCGACGGGGGTGAAACCGCGCGGAGCAGCTAGTTAACAATAAGGTTAATTCTAGTACAGGAAACGAATAAATTTTTTACTTGAAAACAAAGCCGAAAATACAATAAAATTTAAATAAACAGCTCTTATACTAAACATAGTGAGTTGTCTATAAACTTAGTATGGAAAGGCATCGAAACGATACGAATATGGAAGTAATAGAGAATGGATGTATGATGGATGCTGTCTTCAAGGCCTAAGCTAACTACCGGTATTGATGTTAATACATCTCTGCTTTTTATGTTTGTTTTAATATATGGGAATAAATAAATCAATTATTCTTTATGGCGAGCTTTAGCTATAAATATTAAAATAATATTTAGTTAATAAAAATATCTATAAAATATAAAATTAATGTGTAGAGTGACCTTTTTCTTTTACGCTTTGTCTTTACACTACTAAGCTTGATTTTTTTGAACCTTTACTTTAAAATCTGAAATTACTAATAACAGTTGTAAATCCGCTGTGTGGTAGCAATACAAAACTATAATTGTTTTGGCCAAATAATAAACATATTGTAAACAAGCTTTGACCCTTATAAAACGAATCTTAAATTCAAACCGCCAAAGCGCGCTCGAGAGTATGTCGATTCAAAACTAATTGTACAGCGATGAATTTTACAATTTTATCGTATTAAGATTACAACAGTCTGTTAATTGGTTTTTGTCCCGTGATCCCTCGCGAGGGCGCTCCCCTCGGCGCAGTTTGAGATTCGAATTAGCATAGTTCGTTACGCGAAAGTAAATATGGCGCGTTTGTGCGCGGTTTGGGAGGTTTGTTTGGTCTTTCGGAGCTGGATGTTTGCGAGATTGTCAAATGGCTAGGCTAGATTTTTTAACTCTAGCTTTTTAGACTTGACAAAGCAAGTATGTGAAGCAGTGGTGGGATATTGTTGTCCTTCCTTAAATGCTGAGATATAATCCTGTAAAGAATCAAGACGAACAACCTATAATGTGCTGGTGTATCACCTGATTTTGTAGCTCATTAAACAAGAAAACAAACTGCAGTTATAAAATATCAACGTAACATACACATTTCTGGATATTGAAATTCATAAAATATGTCGTCCTACACTAATATCAAATTGCCACCAGAAGCTCCGTTATAGGTAGATAACTAGATAGCGAAGGCAAGCGCACTGAAACTACTCTCAGTCGATATGTCAAATAATTTGCCTGTCAGCTAAAAGTCCGTGAAATAGCACTGAAATAGATTGCGATTTGCGACATCGGCCGCTGACGGCGCTCATTCGGAAATGGAGCGCGAGACGGCGAGATTGCTTTTAAATCACATTAAGTGCTGCAGCGCTGCACTGGAACGAACTTTGCGTAGTGGCTGCAAATTTTGGGCTTGAGAAAGGTTAGGTGTAGCGATCATCGATTTATTTATAATTAGGGAACGAGTTGCAACACCGTCTGTACTGTCGGAGGTTAAATTTGATTGAGATGAGACTATACATTTGATCGAATAAAGAATCTACACATAAGTTCTTCTAACTTGTAAACTACTACATACTACTAATTTTCCGCATTCACCATTATGCAGTAGCATCGCGTTTCCATGAATGTACCTAAAAATGCCACGTCAATACAAATGTGCCTAACTAAGCAGGGTAAAATCATGCCACACACGACCCGCGTCCCGCTCCCTCGTATTGTATTGAAATGAGCCCCGGGCATCTCCGGCCGATGTGTGACTAATGGTCTCTTATTTGCCTCACAAATACTGAAGACATCGGATGTATCGAAAAGTTGATGGACGAATCCAAACGATGTCCTAATGGTGTTGGTAGTCGAATAGTGTGTAGTGTGTACACATGTTTATCGTCCTCCTGTCCAATAGGTTTTAATTGCCGTATCATTGGCCTATTTAATCTAGCCATGTTGTTTGAATACAATCCTTTCTTTAAACGAAGCATGTAATTGTTCGTTATAGTTGTTCTAGTGATGTTTGCTTGAAATATCTGTACGTCTTCAGAAATTCAATATTTATTCATCTTAACTGTGGCTTTGTCGGCACAATAATCGAATCAAATCCATTTATTAATGCTCATAACGATTTACGGCCGAGCCCAATATTCTATCTGATATCTTAAGATTGACCCGATCTTAGATTAATTTCTATCTGTGGATCGATCTTTGATCTTCGTCCCCATATCGAAACCTTTGATCTCTATCTTTAGTTACACCACGGATAGCAGTTAATCTACTCCCTCACATACGTTCCATTCCATTCATACTTACAAAAAGAGTATTCGTTTAATTTAAAAGCGTTAAGTGTTATTAAAAACGTCTATTAAAATTTCAAAGGTACGAGTACATTAAAAAATATAGATAACATATTTATTTTGATATAAATACATGTGAACGTCTGCAAAGAGAAATAACAAAACAAATTTTCTACGAATTGAAACGTTATTTTTAAAGGAACGAAACGCACTTCTGTAATCTGTTGTCTGTCAAATGTCAACCTCTTGTAAATCACAAATAATCACAAGTCACAACCTTTGCATTGCGAACTTTTGGTTTGAGTATTCTCAGTATTTTAAGTAGGTACTTATTACTCGTTGTTAATTGTTATTAATTATTACCTAGTTGTTAAACTACGGACAGAGGGACATATTGGGTGCTTTGTTTCTTCATAAAGAAACACAAATATGGATACTGAACATGTAAGTACTACACTGCAAATTAGAAGCAAAAAATAACGTTTCGCAAATATTCAATATTTAACTGTTTATTTATTTTTTAATCCTTATTCCAGAATAAAGCCAAAGCACTTAGTAAGGATGAAACAAAGGCGTTGCTTTCCTTGATCGAAGGAAGTGCCATAATAACAAATAAAGCGACTAACGCCACCAACAATAAGTTGAAAATGGAAGAATGGGTTAGAATAACGACATCATTCAACGCCAGTTTTGGGACTTGTCGCCGTACACCGCAACAACTCCGGTTAAAGTGGGAGAATTTGAAAAAAAACTCACGCAAACGCAATACTCAGATACGGATGAATCGCATCAAGGTAACATAAATTGAGCTATAAAGTTGTTCTGTATAGTAATTATTAAATAAATTCTAAAAGTATTTTCATTTTTGTTACTAGACTGGAGGTGGAGCGCCACCTTATATACCACCAGATGAAATACTGGACAGAGTCGCCTCACTGTTAGGCAGTACAGTGGATGGCTTTACAGTGGAGTTTGGTGGCGACTCAGAACAAGTGGTAGATTATGGTGATGGTGACTGCAGTGATGGTGCAATTATTAATGAAGTGGAAAAAGAATTACCACTAGACAATGGTGATGGGCAGGAGGTGCCATTTCTAGTCGTTAACACTCCAGCAGCTGTTGGACCTGCATTACCTAAGAGGCTTTTATTAGGTACTCCCCGAGCCAGTGGTAATTTTAATTATATTATATACTTCTTTATTCTTTATTATTGATAGACTTCATTTTAATTTTTAATTAAATAAATATTACAGGTTCTAAGAAAAGACCAAAACCTGATGACGGGCGAATAAGGAGAAACCTCGCAATAGCGGAGTATTATGAAAAAAAGAAAATGGTTCTAGATTGTACATATGAGAAAATCAAATTAGAAAATGAAAAACTAAAATTAGAAATAAGCAAATTAAAAGAAAATAAGGAATAAAAAATAAAGTTTTTACTGATTATAAAGCTTTTATTGGTTAAAAATAATGTCTGATGAGTTCTGTTCTATTCTCAACATCATTTAACTCCATGTTAGGGAGCTGATCTGGATCTTCAGCAGCAACACACGGCACATTGACTTCAGGAGGCACTTCTTCAATATTATAAGTTCTACAAATGTTATGTAAAACTGCTGTAGCGATTATAACTTTTTGTATGTTAGGCAATGATAGTCGCATTGTCAAAGAAATTACTGGGAATCGGCGTTTCCATATTCCAAAGGTTCTGCAAATGCATAAATATAAAAAAAATATTTAAAAACATGGCAGAAAGATCTAGGAAAATAATTGTAGATTTATGGTACCTTTCGATGGTATTCCTGGTTTTTATATGTGCCTCATTGTACCTGATTTCTTGGGGAGTTGCAGTATTTAGCAATGGTGTTAAAAGATAAGGCCTATTTGGATAGGCACTGTCTCCAAGTAACCATTGATTACCCAAAGCACCAGTCTCACATGAAGCTGTAATAGAAATAACAAAATAAGTTATAAATTCTAATTTATTAAACTAAAATTAAAGTATGCAGATGTAGTACCTTACCTCTTAATATTGAATTGTTAAAAATAGTGGCATCATGTGTTGATCCAGGCCACCGGGCAACAACATTCATTAGTTTGAGATCGCCATCACAAACAGCTTGAACATTAATTGAGAAGATCCCCTTTCGGTTACGAAACTCTTCACCTATTTCTGAACCTAAAATAAATCAAGTATTCATGTATTGGATAATATTCTCTTATTTAATCTAAAATCAAGTAACTACATGTTCATTTTAATGCCTATTAATAATAAAACATACATACATGGAGATTGGATATGGACATGAGTACCATCAATGGCACCACTTACTCGAGGAAACTGGGCTATATTAAAGAATTTTTCTGCACTCCTTACATGTAAATAAATATATTTATCATACAATCTAGCTATTGCTGCAGATATGTCGGCTACTATTCGACTTGCAGATGATTTTGAAACCCCAACAAAATCAGCAACTGATATTAGCATGGTGCCCAATGCATAAAACCGCAATGCTAGCAGCAGTTGGTGCAAAGGAGATACACCATTGTTTCTGAAAATATATAAGTACATTAGTGATAGTAGTCACAGTATAAAATTATAAAAACAATATAAATAAGTTTCAGTAATGTACTAACCGTTTTGAGGTAACTCTGATGTATGGCATTATTTCAGTGAGGAGAAATTCAACTGCAACTTTGTTTAACCTAAACCTAAACGTAAACTCGGCGTCGTTGAGAGTAACCAAAACATTTACTCGTTGATATTGCCTACGGCGTGGATGGTCACCAGGTTCTAGTTCGTTATCAGTATCATCCCAATCCGATAATTGAGTAAGCATTTCAAGATCACTGTCATCGGTATCACTTGAAAACATTTTAAGCTATAGATCAAACACAAAATCCAACGAATTCGGACGATTACAAACCAAGATTGATTTTGATCTAAAAATTAACTGTCAAAATGAAAGATCGTTTATTGAAACAGCTAAAATGTCACTTTCATAGAGAGGCCTATCCGAAAACGTCAATCCGTCCTCTCAAGGATGGATTGATGCAAAAGATTGACATTTCCATAGATCGATTGATTATTGAGACGCTTTTTTGAAAAATGGATAGGAATTTCAATCTCCAGTAGCAGATTTTCGATTAGGATCGATTATTGGGCTCGGCCGTTAGGGGTGCAAAATGATAACAAGCTCGCTAACGTAGTTTGGAACGTCACGGATGCGTCGCGGCGCGGGCGGCACAAAGGGCCCTTGTGGATTCGCCTATTTCCTGCTCAGACGCAGCCGGAACACAAGTCTTTAGCTTTCGTGTTTTCCAACTTGCAACGTATAGATAGACTTTGATGTTGTTGCATTGTATTTTGTATTGGTATTTTAAATACGACTAAATAGTGGTAGTTTTGGCATTAACAATAGAGTGAGAACTATATAATTAGAATCTCTTATAATCTTAAATGTCTTTACTTTCTAGATGTAAGATAATCAACCCTGATATTTACGACGTTATAAATTTCAATGCTATTTTAACTAAAGTTTTAATTAAATTCTTAAGTGCTTGAGCGTAAGAACATAATTATTATATTTAACATTTTAATAAAACTTCACAATATTTTAAATTATAATGAATTGTTTTCATTAAATTACGAAGCAAAAAGCTGTTGACGTCTTTTAAAATAAAACTAGACATTGTGTGCTTCCTCATATGCTTCTTCATAATTCTATTAATTCAACAAAACAAGGATATTGTGATTTATTTTTATATTAAACTTAAACATTCAGAAACTTATTAATTCAGAAATGTGGAAAAACGATTCATCATCACTACATAGTATAAAACAAAGTCGCTTTCTCTGTCCCTATGTCCCTATGTCCCTATGTCCCTTTGTACGCTTAAATCTTTGAAACTACGCAACGGATTTTGATGCGGTTTTTTTTAATAGATAGAGTGATTCAAGAGGAAGGTTTATATGTATAATAACATCCATTAAATAGTGGAAAAGTACTGTTATTTTTGAGGTTTCTAATGTGATGTCGTAAAAAATTACACTTTTTCCGTTTACATTGCAAACGCAGGCTGAACCCTACGAGTTTTATCAAAATAATGTACTAAGTATTATACACATTGAAAAGGTCTACAGAAAAGTCCGCGATGGTATATGTCTATCTCTTATGGATAACCCACAATAACTTTTTTTTGTCATTAACTTTTTACGACAAATAATGGCTAATTTTCGAAGCGATTTTAACCAATACAGCATTAATCCTTAACCAATTAAATACCTTGAATACATTGTTCATTTAATATAGATCTATTTGGCCCTTTACACCGTATGATTTAAGCAAATATTTTCGAAGATATTACAGATTTAAAAATTGCGGGACGTAGCGTTTGCGGCGGTACCGGCCGGCCGCCCGGTGCGGGTCGCTATGTTTTTATATACAACGTTCACAGTTTTTCTGTAGTGTATTTAGTATCAGCATTGCACCCGTGCGAAGCCGGGGCGGGTCGCTAGTAGTATATATTTTATGCCTTATGTCTATCGTTATTTAATTATCCTAAAACTTATTCATTCAAGTTGTACAGAAATTGAAACAAGCCGCAAGATGGGTAGATAATATTTACCACAAACTCTATCGGTGCTCGTATCCGTCTCAAAACTTGCCGTAGGAGCGTTTATCGAGTCTAGATTCGAGGAAATTGACTCTGAATAGCGCCCGTGAATGCTGTTTTCTTTAGATCCAGCTTTCAATTTTATTTAATAAAACTTATTTTGATATTTGAAACGTCGAAGTTGTGTTGGTTTATTTTATGGAGTTCTTGTTTATTTTTAATATCAGAGATAACACATCATGTTTCGATTATCATGTATAACTGATGTTGATAAGAACCACTTTACTAGCTATATTCAATGGAACACACATTTGGGCGCTCCCGCTAACCTATTTTCGGGTCACGCAACAATAGACCATAGATCAACGAGGTTAAGTCGTATATAGCGTATGGCATCACTCCATCGCCTCGCAACGTAATGAACCGTAACTCAGTTACTAAATCCCATGAATATAAAGCGCGTAAGTAAATAGCAGATGCGCGAAAAACTCACCCTGTACTAACAGACACTTAGCATAATAATCGCGGGGGTGTGTCGGAGGGGGGAATAGTAAAAAGGGGGGTAGCTCCCCCCCTGACACGATTCTCACGCGACGCGACATCGCTTCCTTTCAAGTTAATGAATGGATGTAAATATGAAGTGATATGTGTTGTGTGGACCGGTTGTGTCGCGAATTTGCGAAGCTCTGCATGTGTGTGTGTGTCGTATATTAATTTACA
This sequence comes from Colias nastes, assembly GCA_907164665.1. NCBI lineage: Eukaryota > Metazoa > Arthropoda > Insecta > Lepidoptera > Pieridae > Colias > Colias nastes. The sequence continues at coordinate 4,856 of CAJQZM010041803.1, read as the reverse complement.
TATTATTGTTTTTGTCGCTTCCGTGTAACACCTTGTGATAGATACAACTTGTAGATGTGACTGATGTGTTTTAAATTAGATTCATGTTTGTAAAGTTGTAATAAAACATTTATTTAAATATTATATATGTACATATGATTCGATTAAATTAGATGCGTGTGCAAAGTGCGATAAAATTTGTTGTATTTAATTGAATAACTCATAGAATTAAATTTTCAGAAAAACAAGCAGAAAAATTGTATTATTTCATGAGACTTGCCACCCTCTTTTTATAAAATCTCGTTATAAAAGTTTCCATTTAGATCATGTACAAATTAAGTGCAATTTTAGTGTTGCTATGGTGAAATTAAGATACAGTAATCCTACCTATGTTCATAAATCATTTAGGGTCTTCAATCAAGACCCTCTGGGATCGCGTCCCTTCTGTGGGCACATGTCAACTTTTGGGAAATTAAATATGGCTCCCATGACTGCTGGGGTTCGTTTGGTTTTGATAGCTTTGTATATTTGACAAATTTTAAAATCATCGAGATCTAAAGCTAATAAATAAACCATTTCATTTTCTTTCTTTTGATTGGGGACTGATATTTCAATGTACAAGTAAATTAGTTTGAAGATATATTGTCATCTCATATCGTAGGAAAAACAGCTTATCGTCAATGTTAATTAAATATTCTATACAGTTTACTAAGTATTATCGTTAAATTAAAATTGAGAAAGAAAGAACCGGTTGTCATTAGTGTGGGGACACTAATGAAGAATTTAACAATTATTTTCTGTTTGCTACTTAGATTAGTTTATTATTGATGTTAAAATTTATGTATAAACACGATACAATTTGGGTAGACTTGAATAGCACAAGAAAGAAACGTTTTTATCGAAATATTATACTAACTCAGTCACATTATTATTTTAGTTGTTAACACTATTTTTAGCCAACGTTTTCTATATAAAGCAAACTGAGAAGTTATTTGACAAAGGTGCATAGAAATAATAATTGCTGTTTGATGAGATGAAGTTGAAGTAACATTTCGTAAACCTGCCAGATATCCGCTTAGGTGAAGTACGGAAATCATACCTAGAACGCTTCAGACATAGTATGTGCTCACCATTAAATGTGAAATCGAACCCAGAGCACTTTAATTCTGTAATGTTTTCTGCTAAACCCAAGAGGCGTTCAATCTATACTTTCTTATCGACACATTGTATGTCATTATCCAATTTTTCACATACATAATCTACAAAACTAAATTTCCAATCACTTATTTCATACAACCCTCAACCCTTTACAGCTACAATTCGGCAGGGGAAACTACGAGACGTATCATTTGCTCTTTTGTGTCCCGCTGGACACTGCATGTGATGGGAACACGTGTGCAATTATATTATTCATTTAATTATATTGATTTGTACATTATCAAATATCCGCTATTTTTATCAGGGTAGTGTAATATAGAAATTCAATATTACAGGAATATTTTGGGCATGTCGTATGAATATAGAAACCACTTAAATTGTATTCCGATTTCTGAATACATATAATGAATCTCATCAATTATTTCTAGTTACAAAAACAGACGGTTGTTATAACAAACTATGTTACTTGTCCTTTCCTAAGGTTTTATAGGTTTATAGGGTAATCGACTAATAATATTTTTTATTTCGGTGATCATGCGCTTAAACCGGGGTGAAGAAGTTTTTTGCTATTGTAAAGATCGTACAAAATTCATTCTACCATCAAAAAGAACACTGCGGTTTTCCACGAAACAAATGCTCAGTTCGCATTACAATTTATACATCGAGTTTTCCCATTAATTACATCTTTGTAATAACAACTACGTGATATTACGCGATACGCTGATACTCGGCCATGCGTACTAAAATGTAATATGCGTCACTACTCCATAATATCGAGGAAAATACTGCTTACGTTATGGTTTTAATCTGCTAAATAACTAGAAACGTTAGGGATATTCCGGTGTCGCGGTATATAAATTAGGGATTAGTATCCTCTTGCTTAGTTGACTGTTTGCTTGATCGTAAGGCGATCGAGTTTAGAAAATATAAATGTTGCAAGTACGGCGTATGCGTGGATTAACTAGGTATGTGGAATAAAGGAAATTCTTATTATGTTTGCGGTTGTCTAGACGGAAATAATAATTTTGTGTTTAGTTTTGTCTATCTTCTGTGGACAGTCATATTAAAGAACTAAATTGTTTGTTGTATTGGATAATGAACTCTAATGGGACTGTGATTGGCCGTTTCTCTGATAGAAGTGTCCCCGTAATTTTAAACAATAATAATATTACTCGTAAAAGTTGGAAAGCTTTTAATCTAATGAAGCCATGAATAAAGGGCAATTTTTAAAACTCGTATAAAGCTATAAATCAGCCACTTTATCTCTCGGTGCGTGACTTGATGCACATAAACTAGTGCAAGCTACTGTTAAAATATGCTAATTGTTGTGTCCGACGGACGTGTGTGCGCTTAATTTGTTGGACGATATTGTCAAGCTAAACCACGCCTTTGTGGCTTGCCAATATGGTTTTTTAATTCACATATATTATAGGTATATAATATATAGGTGTATTTCTGTTTTGATAGTATGTTTAGATTATTTATATTTTATAGTGTCCAACAACATGCTTAGTTTTAAACTAATGTTATGTCGGTATTCCTGTTTTAATAGTAGATATGTTTAGATTATTTGTAGGGTTCAATAACATGCTTAGTTTTGAACTAATGTTATATCGCAAATTATTTACTAACTAGTAACTACTAATCAAAATCAAACATCAAATAAAAAATCTGAAAATCTATAAGTAAAATGTATTTTATTGCTATGGTTCAATAATAACAAAAACAAATACTACTTATAAAGATGACGTTTGACATAAGTTCTAAATAACCAACCATTCCATTCATCTAAAGCTACAACGGGTAATAATTTCACAAACAAATACAAATAAATAACGTCACATAAAACTGCTACATCTATACGCGTTCAAAATGCATCGCTCTCGTTTATTTTGACACGTTTCGTGTGCACTGAATCTGCGTTCAGTTTATTTATTTGTTTTCCAAGAAAATTAAGTTGAGCGACAGTGCCAAGATTACAATGTAACATTGGCGCGGGTCATTGGCCGAAATCGGCGCGAGTCGCGACCTTGCCGGCTCACCTACATATGACTGCCCACTTTTCCTTTCGCCAATCCGCAAAAAATATAAGTCGATCCGCATCTCTAGCCGCTATGATCGAATCTGATGTATCGAGATTCGAATGTGTTATTAGAAATTTGATTTGTTTTTTTTTTCTGATTAGATAATATGTACGTGTCGTGCTTAATACCATTTTACTTAATTAGAAGAAATGATGAATTGAAAAGCCAAAAAATCTCCCATAATTTAAATTTGTCAGGCGCCAAGACAATCTCAAAATTAATGAAGAAAATAATCCTCGTCCCATTAGAGGGGACCCGATATTATCGGAATTTTAAACTTAAATGGGATTAACGATCTTCAACATTAAATTAAGATCCCCCAATAGATATCAGAGACGTGCTTGGCGAATCTTTTCTTGCAAAAACATTTTTAAAAAATTGGGTCAATTAGAAAAAGCTTCTCTATGACGTGAGGGAAAAGGGGAGTGCGAAGCCCTAGTTATGTGTACGTTGTGGCTTTAGTAAGGGCGAGGGTGTACCCTTGAGCCGAGACGTCACCCCACCCGCCCTTTCCACTTTCGATGCTTCATTGTATTAGTATTCTTTACTGCCAAACCGCAGAGCTCAAATTCCTTTGTAAACCACACGCCGAAATTATATTACTCGAGACCTTTGTTCGATGATCCACACTATACCTGTGGATCCTCTAACAACGATCTCCAAAAAGAAAAGAAAAAATTATTGAAAGTTATTCTTATATTTTTCACAAAGGTAGATAATGTAGCGGCCGTTTTTTGTATGCACAATGATAAATCTTCATTGAAACCGTCAGAGAATAGATGCGGTATGAGAGTTATTTCTTAATTCGTCATAGCGGACAGTAGACTGTGGCACTTACGTGCTGTGAATGTCACTTGTCCAAAAATAATAATAGTAATGCGCGTCGGTCAGTGCAGCGTCTGGTTGCGTCACTGCACCGAGCGGCAGGGCATTGCACCGCGCGTCCTCTTCACAACTACCGACTACGGAGCACTATTGCCGTCTCGCTCCCGCAATCACTCTTTCTAACCTCGTGTAATATCGATCGCAACCATTCAACAGCTGATTGTCATTAACATATCCTAGCATTAGTCTAGATTGATAGACGATGTATATGCAATATGCATGCAATAATGTACACTACGATTGTTATGATTGAATAACAATTACAAAATGTTTAATCACATTATGTTGAAACAACAAGAGAAACACAAACGTAGTATGCTGTTAATAATATTGAAACAGTTTTTACCAAATGTTTATTTCAATAAGTATCATAGTAAAAAGTTTTATCGTATTAACTATTTGAGTAATTATAACTTACTTTTAGACATGTTATAGAGTTATTAGCCAAATGGTAAAAAGTATTGATAGGAAGCGGAACCAATTATGATTTGATAAGTTTCATGATTACCAACATTACAAAAATCAGTTATGAAATAAAGCAGTACAAAAACTGATTGCATTATTTTCTTTTCAGTGGCGTGGCGGTGCTGAGCCCGACGGAGAGCAGCGGTTGCAGCGGTAGCGATATCACCGAGCCACGTTCGCCGCGTAGCCCCGAATCGGGTTGCAGCACCGGCGAGGAGAGCGCGGGCGTGCGTATGCCGCCCTGGGCGAGCGACCCGGCGCCGCCGGCTCCGCGACGCCTCGCGG